>CM076569.1:445965628-446225332 GCA_034641835.2 Pinus albicaulis
TGCAGTTCAGAAAACAAGTCTAGTCCAACAGCAAAGGGCTAGATGGCATGACAAGTACATCAAGGAGAAGAAATTCAAAGAGGGTGACCGGGCTCTCTTGTTTGATTCAAAATTCAAGGATTTTCAAGGGAAATTTCAGACACATTGGCTTGGGCCATATGAAATTGTTCGAATTTTTGATAATGGGGCAATAAAAATCAGAACTATAGATGAAGAAGAGGTCACTTTTCTTGTGAATGGTCATAGACTGAAGCTATACCATAAGCCACTCTCAAGAGAAGAGTTTGTCAAGAAGTTCCAAGAAGACAATGATGTGAAGTTAATGAAGAAGAGTCTCTCTTCTTCATCAACTTGATTGAATTTTCTGAAGTATTTCTATTCTAAAAAAAAAAAAAAAAAAAATAATAATAATAATTAATAATAATAATAATAATAATAAAGGTATAAACATGAAAACCAATCATTGATTGGCATGTTTATACAGAAAAGATAGGGTGAAAATCAGAGTCTCTCTGACACTCTAACTTTTCCCATTTTTGTTTTTATAAGCAGTTGTTATAAAAATCATAATTTCAGTTCCATAGTGCTTATGATTCATTTCATCTCACTCCATTTACTTATTCATCCATACTCCATCTCATTCATCATTCATATTTCACTCTATTCCACACTTCACCCATCTCATTCCATCTTCCATTCATCTCATTTTCATATCAAAACACAAAATTTGATATCTTGCTGTAAGTGAATAAAACATGTCATGAATTACAGTACAGTCCTTATGTTCTTTCACTCCATTTCATGAACTGAATCCATTCCATTCCATTATCCACTTCATACATATCATAATCCATCATCCATTTTCATTCATACCACATAACATTTCACCCATACTCCAAAAACATTCCATTTTCATGATTAAAGTGTTCTACAGGAACATTCTGCAGCTCAGTGGACATTCTGCAGCTGATCAGCCTTTCTACAGCCCGTTAGTCTTTCCGCAGCTACAAATCCTGAAGGCATCAACTAGCAGACATCAGAATTGCAACAAAGTGATCCAGTGAATTCATGAATCAAAAGCATCAAGAAAATTATGAGAGATTCCTCCAAAGATGAGCAGAGAAGACAAAGGCTAAAAAAAATCAAATAAAGGGCAGAGGTAACAAGTTTAAAATTACAATGGCATTTCATAAAATTTTAACATAGTTTAGTTATGGATTATTCGAAAAGATTATTTTAATTGTTTTTATTGATCAAACACCAACAAACCCTCTATAGACTTTGGATTAAAATTTTCCGTTTCAAATTTCATATCCGATAGCATTTAAGCGGTGAAATGGCCAAGGTATTTGAATTTTCCACGACTCTTAACCAAATCATTTAATGATGATTCCCTCTGCCGTCGTAAAATCCTCCGCCGTCTCTTCAATCATTAATACAATCCCTCCACCTCACTCCACAACTCCATTCCATGACCACTGCCATAACTTCATTCCGTAGCCGGCATTCCATTCCGAAGACATAGATATTATTATCACCAGGAGCAGAACCAAAGGATATCATTTTGAATAGCATTGAGCATTGTAAACGCAGAGCAGAGCAGAAGGGTAAATTTGGAAGTATAACAGTGTGAGGACTTGAAGCTACTTGATTCCGTGGGCAGATAAAATATCAATGTGGACGGAGTTTGAAGCATTTTCACTATCAACACAGAATTGTAGCAGTGAAGAGTTTAAAGTCTCCAGAGACAGAGGTGTTATAGTGATTGAGTTTGAAGACTTTTTGCTACCAGAGACAGAGATAGAGGTGTTGCAGTTTGAAGATTTTTGCTACCAAAGACAGAGGTGTTATAGTGATTGAGTTTGAAGTCTGTTGTTACCAGAGACAGAGATGTTGCAGCGTTGAATTTGAAGTCTTTTGCTACTAAGAGCTAGAGGTATTGCACAAAAAGAAATTTGAAGCCATCTGCCATTCTCAATCAAAGACATTTCAGCTCGAAATTTGAAACTGCTTTCATCATCAAACAAAGGCATAGCACTCCGACATTCAATTGTCAACAGAAGCATATCATTCCGAGGTTTTTGAAGGCATTTGTTATTATCAATCAGAGGTATGTCATTCCAAAATTGAAGCCATTTTCATTTAGAGCTTGAAGTCATTTCAATCCGAAAGTGAAAGACATTGTTTTGTGGATAGAAGAGTGTTAATTTGATATTGAGAAATCATGGGTTTCATCGTAAGGACTGAACCATTGGGTTCAAAATATTTAGAAGGTTACCCACAATGCAAGGAAATGTTACAAAAAATAGGATGGCTTCAATTTTTGGAAAAATTTAATGGCTTCCATAAGGAAGTCACTAAAACATTTGCCAGATCCTTTCAAGGAACCGAAGTTGAAATAGGGGATGTCAAGTTTACTGTCACTGAAGTTTTTATAGCAGAGGCTACAGGATTGTCCAGAACTGGGGAAAGATGGTTTAAAAATAGGGAATTCCACAATGACTCCTGGAAACAAATTTTAAAATCACCAAATATGGATGTTAGTGTATTCAAGAAAGGAATTCCCAGCTCTGCATTGAAAAACAAATGGAGAAACATACTACTTTTGCAAAAATTTGTTACATGTGAGGGTAGATATGGGACATTTTATGTCTACCACATTAGACTAATGATGCATTTTCTGGGAGAAGACTTAAACCTACCATATTTCTTGCTTCAAAGTCTGAAGAAGATGGCTTCCTGTGTTCAGAGAAGAGTTCAATTTTTAGAGACAACCCTGTATCATCATGGTTTTGTCAAAATTTTGATTGAGCATCATCTAGCTAAAACAAATGATACATGGGATGATTTCTTAATAAGAAATCATTTTTAAGAAGCAAAAGAACCATCACCTGAACCACAGCCTACAAAGAGAAGTAGGAAATGGAGGGCTTCAAAAGTTGAAATTGACAAACCAGTCCAAGAGAGCAGTGAAGAAATCATTTTAGAGAAGTTGACTCGAATCAAGAGGCAACTTAAGGAAGAGAAGATAATCAAGGAATCTGCCATAGAAAAAGGAGAGGGATCCTCTCAACCTAGGAGAAGCCACAGATTAAAGGGAAAACTGAAGAAAACACTGATCAAACAAACAGGGGTAATCAATATAGAAGATGAAGAAACACCCATTGAAGAGGATGATGAAGAGGATTTTTATGAAGGAACCCCTGAAATTGATCCTGCTCAACAGAAAATTTATGACTATGTGGAAATTTTAGAGAGGACAGCTTCAGAAAGCAGAGAGAGAACCCCCAGTCCTCCACTGTCTGAAATTGATATATTAAGAAGGGATAGGTATGAGTTGGAATTATTGAATAGACACATAAAAAATGAGAATGAAATTCTCAAAGATCAAATCAAGCTCAAAAATGATATGAACTCAACCTTATCCCTGCATATAGACAAAGTGGAGAGGACCAATGAGAAGTTGAAGACAAGGAACAAAAAGCTAATCAGGGCACTCACCAACCTCAGTTCAAACTTGTTATCAGGAAACCCAGAAGACCTCTAGCTTCCAGACAAAGGAGAAGAAGGGGATTAGATGTCCTTGCAGAAGCCTCTGAATTCATAGGATAATTTGCATGAGGACATGCAAAGAGACAACAGTGGGGGTATGTTGAGCCTCAAATTTGTGCTTTCCTTCACCTCATTTTTACCTCATTTTCCCTTGTCCATTTCTATCTTAGACCCAATTGATCAATAAATATAGTTAAAATTACTTCTAGAATGATTTACATGACCGACTTGTTGAATTTTGTGATTTTTGCCATTGTTAAGCATTTTGACCGGAACTAGCTGCAGAATGCAGACATTCCGTAGCTAACCGGCGATTCTGCAGCTGCCTTCATGTTTGAGTATGTTCCAGGTGGCCTCTTGAGAAAAACCACATATGGGAATGATCCACGTCGTGTCTACATGGTTCGTTGCTCATCATGGAGGAAGAAATGGATTCTGGGTACGGTTATGCACGTGGGAACACATTTATGAAGGAAGACTTCTATTAGGACTGTCTCAGTCCAGATGTCTTTTCTCCTTCACGTAGCCACCTCAAAGAGTCCTAACATGATTCGGATAAGGAAAGACATTATTCCTAAATTGTTGTAATTACTGTTACGTGCATTTGCTTTTATAAACTCTTGGGAGACCGAGAGCCATGTTAGAGATTTTATGTTAGATTTGTTGCTAGATTTTGTTTAAAATCTGTGTTACGTCCTTGAAGACACAACGTGTTATGTTCAAACTATTGCATCGTTAATGGAGCAGACAAAGTTATTTTGAAGGCGTGATTTAATTTGGAGTTGAATGTCGTCAAGTGGTAGAGGGCCCCTGCCTCTTGCACGGATTTCTTTTGCGTAAATTAGATAAGTTTTCCTAGCTGCCTTTATGTTTTTCATTTGAATTGGTAGTTGCTTTGTTTTAGCTACTGTAGTCGTATTCATTCTAGCTCTTCCACAAGAAGACACTCTTCCAACAGATTAAAATGATGAATGTTGAATGACTATGGTATTGTAGGATTAGGAGTTGAATTTATAGTTGTTTTAACTAGCTACTGTAGTTATATTCATTCCAGCTCTTTCACAAGAAGACACTCTTCCAACAGATTATAATGATGAATGATGAATAGCTATAGTACCGTAGGAGTTAGTTGTAGTTTTTGCTATTCACTATCATAAGTTACACTTGTTCTAATCACTCTTCCACAAGAAGAAACTCTTCCAAGACATCCTTAAGAAGTTCAAGACATGACTGTGACAATGAATGATTTAGTTGTGTGTTTGTACTAAGTATCATCCCTATCCTTGCTCTTAAACGCTTGCCCAAGACATCATAATGACGAGTAGGGTATGAAGGTGATAACTTAGTTTTTCATTTGCTTTCAGTTCATTTGCTTACAATTGCACTCAATTACACAGTTAGAATTTCTATCCCTTCCAAAAGAAGGAACTCTTCCAAAATATCACTAATGATGAACAAACAGATTGTGTAACTTCATAGAATAATGCATGTTAGTATAGTTGGAAAGCTCTGGAGTTTCATTGCATTTAATTCATGATCAGTTACTTCATTTCAAGTTTGATGATGACTTATAGTTCAGCATTGTTCTAGTTTAGTGGCATCTTAGGTTCATTCTTAGATTAACTCATTACACTTGCATCTCATATTCAAATTGTCATCCATTGCACAATAAATTACTTCAGTTGTTAGGATTAACAAGACAGCCTTCATTATTCACAAACATCTTTTTGTTCTAAAAACTACAAATGATCTATAACCATAGGAACAGAAGACAACATCACTATAAGGTCTGAAATCTCTCTGTAATTTCCTCATCATTTCATAAACAGAGCTCTTCCTCAAAAGAACTACTTTGAACAAGAAACCAATAACTCTTTGAGTATAGGTTCTGTGACATTCAATTAAATTGCAGAATAGAACTAGGAATTAATCATAGAATAGAAGAGCTTAGGACAGAGTATTGCATCATTAGTGTTTAACTGTTTAGTTAGAGGAATTGCATATTTAGTGATCATTTCTCAAGTTTAGTTTGTGTCATTTGCCTAAAAAGTCATTATCAAACTTTTGCTTTTATTTAGTCATAGTTTAGATTCTGCTTCAGTGTTTCCAATTGCATTTGCCATTCCATACATTAGGCCTAACTCTGTTTTTGACCACCAACTTCTTTCCATTAGTTTTCTAGGCATTTTCATTGTGAGCATAAAACATCAAAAGACCAAAAAAATCATAAATCAACATAAAAGACCAAAAACATCACAAAACACTACACACAACGCATTAGGAAACAAGCACCTAGGTACATATGGTACACTTCACTTCAGCAGTTTACAAATCCTGGTTGACAATTAAATGAGCTCAGTTTAGGAGACTAGATTGAGACCCAACACTAGGCTCAGACTCAAAACACACTAAGACTCCAAAAATTTCCGAATGCCTCAATGAACATACAATGCTAGTATTTATAATATCCTAGCAGGTCATCCGGTTGAAGCTTTTACCGGGAACTTGGAATCCAAAGACAAACTTTCGGCTAGACCATCATGCAAGATGTCTATCACGAAAGGACTATGTACTCAAAAGTAATGAACAGTTCTAAAGATTTGGGCAAGTGGGGACAACCACTTTTTATCTTGTCCCTTGGAGGCTAGGCCATATGGGGACCGAATCAGACACAATCTAATTAGTACAATGATGGCCGGAATCTAGGACATCAGCTCTTTTATAAATTAAATACACAGTGGAGATTTTTTAATAGGTTTAAATCCCACGAAAACCTAAAGATGAATATGTACAAATTAAAGCAAGATATGTAAGGATTTCATATGAGTGATCCTTACAATCAATCACTATTAGCTCTGTCATCAAAATCATGTTCATGATCATTATTCCTCTCATTTTCATTTGGTTGTATCAAAGCATCTATATCAGGAGCAAGTGCTTCGTATGGAACTGTCTCATCCAACCAAACTGGAGCATCTTCTCTGAAACAACAGTAGAAAGGAAAAGTATACATATGTGGAGGTATCTCTGATTCATCCACTGATATCAAGCCTCTAAATCTTATAGCTAATATAAAGGAATCGTCTTCTTCATTTGCTATCGCTGTTGTCTTCAGATGGACAAAGTTAAACTCAACAACATAGTCATTTTGAACAGCTACATGCATTTCCCAATAAAGGATATTGACAAACTAAAAAAAACTCCTATAAAAAATATGACGAGCTCTAGGCATATACTTAAACATGAACAACCTAAACCATGGACTCCACCAATTATTACCAGGGTCTATTGCAACAGCATAAAATATGACTTTAACTGAACCATGTATCCTAGCCCTCTGATGGATAGAGAAATAATCTTCCCATGTCCAGTCAGTATTCTGAATACACCCAAAATATACAGGATCTGGCTCTCTAGATAATGCATAATAAACACGCCATGGTCTAATTATATAAGGTAACTCTCTAGTGTAGGACCATCTAGACTCTTCAGAATCAAACCAATTTTGTAGTATGACTTGCCTAAGACACAATGGTAAGACTAAAAATTGTTTAGCAAGACACTCTAAGCAAAACTCATAATGATAATTACTATAGACTGTTATGGACTTGACTTGACTAGACTTTACGGATCTTGAAGATGAAACTTCACTCTGATGAAGCGGTCTGAACATTTTTATTTCTTTGAATTCTTGAGCTCCTTCCCTTGTAAGCATGTCAACTAGATAATTTTCTACACCTGACTTCTAGACTATATCAAAATCAAAACCCTCAAGCAGTAGTGCCCACCACAGAACTCTGGTATTTCCTTGCTCTAATAACCTTCTATTTGCCAAGATGCTTTTCATATGCTTCAAATCTGTCCTGAAAATAAACCTGATACTTTTCAGGAATAGATGAAATCTTTTGATACCTCTTTTTACTGCAAGTATCTCCTTATGAGAAGAGGGATACTTCTTTTCTGTATCATCAAAAGTATCGGAAGAGTAGGCACACACAAGTTCTTTTCTTCCATGCTTCTACAACAATACTGCAGCCCAAGTGTGATCAGAAGCATCCATTTCAAGAATAAAAGGAAGATTAGTATCTGGAAGTTTAAGCTTTGGTAGCTTACTAATCTTACTCTTAATACTTCTGACTGCTTTTGTCATTTCATCTGTCCAGCTGGTGGCTTTCTTCTTCAATCTGTTCAGAAGGACTTTTGTATCTTCAGACTGGTTTTCATAAAAGTTCCTTATGTAATTCAAACATCCAAGAAACCTTTGAAGAATCTTTATATCAGGAATAAAATCAAGGAACTTTAACAGATGAGTTAGTATATGAGGCTGAAGTTCCACATGACCTTGTTCTATGTGTAATCCCAAATAATCTATCCCGACTTTACCAATCTGGAATTTTTCGTCTAAGTCTGAGAGGACTAGTCTATGCTTATAAACAAGCTGATAAAACTGTTCTAGATGCATTTTGTGACTATTTACATCTTTGCTGAAAACAAGCAAATCATCTATATAAACTATGACATAATCTACACCTCCAAAAATGTCTTCCATTCTTTTCTAAAACTCAGAGGGAGCATTCTTCAACCCAAATGGCATGACTGTCCATTGGTATTGACCATGAGGGACTGTAAATGCAGTTTTATATCTATCAGCAGGAATAATGCCAATCTGCCAGAAACCACTTTTGAGATCAAATTTGCTAAAAACATTGGCATTAGCGATTTTGGCAAGCAACAATTCTTTATTAGGCAGAGGATACCTGATAGGCAAAAGAGCGTCATTCAAGGCTTTGTAGTTGATCACAAGCTGTTTCTTTCCTTTTTTCTGTTCACTGTGCTTATTGACATAGAAGGCAGGACAAGCCAAAGGGCTTTTGCAAGGTTTAATAAGCTTTTGCTGGAGGAGCTGACCAATTTCTTCTTTACACAATTCCTATTCTTTTGGACTCATGTGATTAGCACTAGCCTTCTGTGGCTTTGAAATGTATCCTTCTTTATATGGGAGTGCCACAAAATATTTTTCTCTTGTCCAAAAGGCATCTGGTCTATTAGCAGTACAATATTTTCAGAGTTTGCCAGAAATATACTGCAAATTTTTTGGACCATGAAACTCAACATTTTTGACAATCTTGTTAATCTTTGATAAGTATTGAAAAATGTGCTGAATCATATCTTCTTCTTCAGGCTGAACATTCACTTTATAATCATTTGAAGCAGGAGCTGTAACCAAACCAGCTTTTGTAGTGAAAGTGACAGTTTCTGTGCCAAAAGTAACTGGCAAATATTTCTTCAAGAAATCTTGTCCCAATAAGACATCAGTGCCTGTATCAAAACTATACGAAGTAACAAAAACCTGTACATCATTCAAATAAATATGAAAATCAGGAGCTATGTGATTGATTTCCATAAGATCTTTAGTGATAGCTCTGAACTGAAGTTTAGTAGGCTGCCAATAGTAATATGGAATAGCCCCAAACTTGCAGCAACTACTCATGGATCCAGAATCAATCTGTGCATCCAAAGTGTAAGATTTTATACTGGGAACTTTGATTTTTATGGGAATTACAACTTTGTCTCCTACTCCCATGACATTGATCAATTCTACATTTGCCTTTGGAGTATTTTCTTCTGGAATATTTTTCATCGGCATTCTTTTCAATTTAGAATTACATTCATCATAATCAGAGATAAGTAATTGGAGTTTGGATGATAACTGGATCATTTCTGATCTAGTATGATGAATAGAAGATTCTAAATCTGTGATCTGTTTCTTAAGAGTATCAATTTGATTCATACCTGTAGATTCTGTGATCTGCAAGGGTTTGAACATTGAATCGAACTCTGGTTGTATGAAATCATCATCTGTTTCTTTCTTTTTCTTCTTGGATGGTATATGACTTTCTAACTTCTCTAGCTTTTCTGTCAATCTTCTTCTTGCTGTAAACTGGACTGGGTCAAGTTGTGCCAATTCAGCTTTGACTGCTGCAATCTTCACCTATAAATCTTCTGAAGAGTGAAACATTTTAATGTTAGGAATGAAAGTTTCATCTGAGTCAGAAGACTCAGAGTCCAATACTAACTTTCCTATTTTAGGCATTTCATTATCTTCAGAATTTGAAGAAGAACTAGAGACTTCAAAATATTCTCCGTCTGAATGGGAGATAAGATCCCAATCTTGGGGATTGTGGACTGTCGAGAAGATATCTACAATTCTCATTTGCTTCTTGCCTTTCTTTTCTTTGCAAGCGTTGGCATAATGACCTTCTTTACCACAAATAAAACAAACAACCTTTTTAGAAGTTTTTGTCCTTTTCCTAAACACTATCCTTCTTCCTTTGAATGATCTTTTTGAAGGATAATATTTCATTCTTCTAAGCGCATATTTTTTAGGCTTGCAAGAACAAGATCTTTTTGAAACTGTTTTATTACTTTTCCTGTGACATCCAAAATCATATGTCTCCTTGAAATTATTGCAGAATTTTGTACTAAAGTGCATTTGTTTCTTAAAATTCTTCTTAGCTTTGCTTTCTACACACCCTTTCTGCAAAATTGTTACTATCAGCTGCTGGATAGCTGCAAAATATTGGCCTTCCAAATTTACCTTATGGGTCTCTATATGCTGGTTAACCAGATCAGGAATTTTTCCTGGCGTAGATTATATGTAATATCTTAAATATGCAACATTGTGGGGATCATTTGACTGATATAATAACTTCTGCATTACACAAAAATAATCATGCAAATAATCGATATTACATAACTTCTAGGAGAAGAATAATTGTGCATGATGGGATGAATCTTCTGGAACCATCCCAACAAACTCATGTTTTAAAGCATCAAATAGAGCCTTTAAAGGATCATCTTCATTTTCAACTATTTGATCTTTCTCATTTTCTGCCAGCTTTTCCCACCATTGTTTTAGTATACCAGTAAAAGACCAGATTATTTGAGTTACTATATCTGACCAATCTGCTTTTGCTTTAACTTTTCTTTGTAATTCCCAAGCATGGACATTATGGAAAACAACAATAACTTCATTGTAATCTAGACAATCAATGTTCACCAATAATGAATTCCCATATCCTCTGGAAGTAAGATTGTCTAGTCTGACTGGTGTCGACTGAAGATTCTCAGTATATTTACCAAATGGGCTTGTAGCCGATGCTTCATGAGTAGTAGTCCCACTAGAATCTTTCTTTCCTTTATGTGGAAAATAAAAGGATTCACTTCTATCTCTTTTCGAACTTGGTTCACTTTGTGCTTGCTCACCAGGGGTTCTCTGAGTAGAAGTTACTCCTGACATGGCCAAGATTGTAGGAACAGATGGTTGGCCATTTTGTCTTATCAAAGAACTAAGACTGACATAGTTCCTAGGTAATCTGAGGCTTTCTATAGAAGGGAAGTCAGCTAATCTCTTTCTCATCAATTCTGTCTTTTCTGTAGCTAGACTTATTCCTTTCTGGATTTTTTCAAGTCTAAGTTTATCCATATTCTCTACCCCCTTAAAAAGAATATGCTTTTGTTTATCAGAACTGGAAGAGAATTTTAACTTAGAACTGGAGGCGTCTACTTCTCCGTAATGAGGAGGAGAAGCAGGAGTAGGAAGTGCATCTCTAAGATGATCCGAAGGTTTAGAAATAATACCCATATTAGATTGAATATCATTCAATTTCTGAGTATGTTCATTTTGCATTCCCAAAACTTCATTATAGCCTGTATGCATCTTTTTAATATGCTCTTTGATCTCAAGGACATCCTTGGCAATATCATCTATGTTTTGCAACATACAAAATATTTGGTAGTTTGTATAGTTATGCATCTTTTCTGAATCATTCTGTTCTGGATTTGCCACATTTTTCATATGTAACCACTGCATATCAGCTTTCACAATTCCATTCTTAAAAATTCTTCTGGCATTTCCAGGTTCTAGATGTCTTTCACTGATCTTTGCAACTATTTCCTGTTGGGCTCTTGGTAATGACAAAAATTTTATTTCTGGAATGAATATCTCCTGTTTAGGAGAATCTGTGGGAGGTTCTGTCTGGAAAGTGGAAGATGAAGGTGGAATACAAAACTGACAGTCATCAGTATTATGTGATGTAGATTTTTTATAGAGATTTCTTGGAGCAGGATGTCTGGCAGACAAGCTTCTGGGTACAGTTACAGCTGTCTGTGAGGATTGTGGAACAACAGATTTATTTTGGAGATCCCTACCCCCCAAAAATGAAGAACTTGAGAGAGAAGACATGGATCTCGAGAGTGATGGAGTAGTGGACCTGAGTCCAGAGGACCCATCAGGATGTTGGATAATAGATAACTGCTGAGGTTCTTTGGCTGTTTGCAGTTGAAGATATTTCTACGAGAGCGGAGTATAACTACTATTCCATTCTTCAGGGAGAGTGCATTTTGCAAAACCAATTTGTAAAGGAGCAGTATTACCAGGGTCAACAATCACTCCTTCTTTAAGAGCTCTATCTTTCAGTTTCAGATTTAAAGGTGGCATTGAAGTAGAAACAAATCGTAAGCAAATAAAAACATGTAACTGAGCTATTTGGGACTGAGGAGAAACATCAAAACCATAGAACTGTATATAGGCATTCAAGAATTCATTTATATATGGGTCTGTCAAGGAAACTTGATATCTGGGAATAACAGAAGACCAGGCTGGTCCATTGTTTAATGGACTTTGGAAACCTCCCAATAAAGCATTAGAGAAATTATTCATTCTTGTATCCAACACACATGCCAAGCAGGAAGTATTTAAACCAGGTCTGACTAGTGGATTTATCCCAAATTGAACCATACCAATATGAACATATTTATAACCATTTTCCAATCCCCATTCAACATCTTCTTTCTTTATCAGAGGAATTTGATGTATTGACTTTCCAGTAGAGATAGGGATATTAACTGAAGTAACTCTGAATAACTAAGCTGCTTTAAACTGAAACACTGGAATTTTATATAATTTATCCACATCTATCTCTAGCAATGTCGAATTACGTTGTGGCTCAAATTCTTGCACAAGTACTTTTTCATCATACAGAGTATCATTTTCTTGAGATTTATTCAAATACTTAGAGAGAAAAGACCATCTATTCTTATGAGCTAATTTCCTGTCTTCGGGTTTCTGAATGAATTCATTCATAGAACCAGCCATTGAGAATGAATAAAAGTATGCACCTGATTAGAGGAGAAGAAGTCTTTGTACTCTAGGAAAGCAAACACGGCAGTCCTTCGTCTTCACAGCTCTCAACCAAAGCTTCACCACCAACTCCCACTCATAAACAAATACAAGGACCAATACTCTCTAAATGGGAAACTTGCTTGGACAAAGAACCAGATGGCTCTGATACCAATTTTATAACAATACTCAGAATATAAGACAATGCTCAGATTGAAATATTCACAGCTCAAATTATATAGCTTTGGAGACAATGTATTACAGACTTTAGAGACAAATTTCCGTGATGCAAGAAGATCGAGAAACTTCTTGCAGCTGCAGAGTAGGGAAGCTAGGCCTGATTAGAGGAGAAGAAGTCTTTGTACTCCAGGAAAGAAAACACGGCAGTCCTTCGCCTTCACAGCTCTCAACCAAAGCTTTACCGCCAACTCCCACTCATAACCAAATACAGGGACCAATACTCTCTAAATGGGAAACCATATAACAAACTTGCTTGGAAAAAGAACCAGATGGCTCTGATACAAATTTTATAACATAATTCACAATACTCAGATGGAAATGTTCACAGCTCAAATTATATAGCTTCACAGTATATATATATTACAGACCTTAGAGTCAAATTTCCGTGATGCAAGAAGATCGAGAAAACTTATGACAGATGCATAGCAGGAAAAATAGGCTCAGACTCAAACCGACTCAAAACACATTCACACTTCAAATTTTCCGAATGCCAAATGAACTTACAATGCTAGTATTTATAATATCCTAGTAGGTCATCCGGTTAAAACTTTTACCGGGAACTTGAAACCAAAAGAATCTACTTTTGGCTAGACCATCATGCAAGATGTATATCACGAAAGAACTTTGTACTCAAAAGTAATGAACAGTTCTAAAGATTCGGGCAAGTGGGGACAACCACTTGTTATCTTGTCCCTTGGAGGCTAGGCCATATGGGGACCGAATCAGACATAATCTAATTAGTACAATGATGGCAGGAATCTAGGACATCTGCTCTGTTATAAAGTAAATACACTGTGGAGATTTTATTCGGATTAAACCCCACGAAAACCAAAAAGTAAGATATATACAAATCAAAGAAAGATATGCAAGGATTTCCTATGAGTGATCCTTACAATAAATAAATGTTGGCTCTGTCATCAAAATCATGTTCATGATCATTATTTCTCTCATTCTCATTTGGTTGCATCAAAGCATCTATATCAGGAGCAAGTGCTTCGTATGGAACTGACTCATCCAACCATACTGGAGCATCTTCTCTGAAACAACAGTAGAAAGGAAAAGTATACAGATGTGGAGGTCTCTCTGATTCATCCACTGATATCAACCCTATAAATCTTATAGCCAATTTAAAGGACTCGTCTTCTTCATTTTCTATCATTGTTGTCTTCAGGTGGACAAAATTGAACTCGACAACATAGTCATTTTGAACAGCTACATGCATTTCCCAGTGAAGGATATTGACAAACTCAGAAAAACTCCTATAAAAAATATGACGAGCTCTAGGCATATACTTAAACATGAACAACCTAAACCAGGGACTCCACCAATTATTACCAGGGTCTATTGCAACAACATAAAATATGACTTTAACTGAACCATGTATCCTAGCCCTCTGATGGATAGAGAAATAATATTCCCATGTCCAATCAGTGTTCTAAATACACCCAAAATAAACAGGATCTGGCTCTCTAGATAATGCATAATAAACACGCCATGGTCTAATTCTATAAGGTAACTCTCTAGTGTATGACCATCTAGATTCTTCAGAATCAAACCAATTTTGTAGTATGACTTGCCTAAGACACAATGGTAAGACTAAAAACTGCTTAGCAAGACACTCTAAACAAAACTCATAATGACAATTACTACAGACTAATATTGACTTGAATCGACTAGACTTTATAGATCTTGAAGATGAAGCTTCACCCTAATGAAGCGATCTGAACATTTTTATCTCTTTGCATTCTTGAGCTCCTTCCCTTGTAAGCATGTCAGCCAGATAATTCTCTACACCTGACTTGTAAACCATATCAAAATCAAAACCGTCAAGCCATAGTGCCCATCGCAGAACTCTGGTATTGCCCTGTTCTAATAACCTTTTGTTTGCCAAGATGCTTTTCGTATGCTTCAAATCTGTCCTGACAATAAACCTGACACTTTTCAGGAATAAATGAAACCTCTTGATGCTTCTTTTTACTGCAAGTATCTCTTTATGTGAAGAGGGATACTTTTTCTCTGTATCATCAAAAGTACCTGAAGAGTAGGCACACACAAGTTCTTTTCTTCCATGCTTCTGCAACAATACTGCAGCCCAAGTGTGATCAAAAGCATTTGTTTCAAGAATAAAAGGAAGATTAGTATCTGGAAGTTTAAGCTTTGGTAGCTTACTAATCTTACTCTTAATACTTCTGACTGCTTTTGTCATTTCATCTGTCCAGCTGGTGGCTTTCTTCTTCAATCTGTTCAGAAGGACTTTTGTATCTTCAGAATGGTTTTCATAAAAGTTCCTTATGTAATTCAAACATCCAAGAAACCTTTGAAGAATCTTTATATCAGGAATAAAATCAGGGAATTTTAACAGATGAGTTAGTATATGAGGCTGAAGTTCCACATGACCTTGTTCTATGTGTAATCCCAAATAATCTATCCTGACTTTACCAATCTCGAATTTTTCTTCTGAGTCTGAGAGGACTAGTCCATGCTTATAAACAAGTTGATAAAACTGTTCTAGATGCATTTTATGACTATTTACATCTTTGTTGAAAACAAGAAAATCATCTATATAAATTATGATATATTCTACCCCTCCAAAAATGTCTTCCATTCTTTTCTGAAAATCAGAGGGAGCATTCTTCAATCCAAATAGCATGACTGTCCATTGGTATTGACCATGAGGGACTGTAAATGCAGTTTTATATCTATCAGCAAGAATAATTCCAATCTGCCAGAAACCACTTTTGAGATCAAACTTGCTAAAAACATTGGCATTAGCGATTTTGGCAAGCAAAAATTATTTATTAGGCAGAGGATACCTGATAGGCAAAAGAGCGTCATTCAAGGCTTTGTAGTTGATCACAAGCCATTTCTTTCCTCTTTTCTGTTCACTGTGCTTATTGACATAGAAGGCAGGACAAGCCCAAGGGCTTTTGCAAGGTTCAATAAGCTTTTGCTGGAGTAGCTGACCAATTTCTTCTTTACACAATTCCTATTCTTTTGGACTCATGTGATTAGCACTAGCCTTCTGTGGCTTTGAAATGTACCCTTCTTTATATGGGAGTGCCACAAAATATTTTTCTCTTGTCCAAAAGGCATCTGGTCTATTAGTAGTACAATATTTTCGGAGTTTTCCAGAAATATACTACAAAGTTTTTGGACCATGCAACTCAACATTTTTGACAATCTTGTTGATCTTTGATAAGTCTTGCAAAGTGTGCTGAATCAGATCTTCTTCTTCAGGCTGAACATTCACTTTATAATCATTTGAAGCAAGAACTGTAACCAAACCAGATTTTGTAGTGAAAGTGACAGTTTCTGTGCCAAAAGTAACTGGCAAATATTTCTTCAAGAAATCTTGTCCCAATAAGACATCAGTGCTTGTATCAAAACTATACAAAGTAACAAGAACTTGTACATCATTCAAATAAATAGGAAAATCAGGAGCTATGTGATTAATTTCCATCAGATCTTTAGTAATAGCCCTGAACTGAAGTTTAGTAGGCTGCCAATAGTAATATAGAATAGCGCCAAACTTGCAGCAACTACTCATGCTCCAGAATCAATTTGTGCATCCAAAGTGTAAGATTTTATACTGGGAATTTTGATTTTTATGGGAATTACATCTCTGTCTCCTACTCCCATGACATTGATCAATTCTACATTTGCCTTTGGAGTACTTTCTTCTGGAACATTTTTCATCAGCGTTCTTGTCAATTTAGAATTACATTCATCATAATCAGAGATAAGTAATTGGAGTTCGGATGATAACTGGATCATCTCTGATCTAGTATGATGAATAGAAGATTCTAAATCTGTGATCTGTTTCTTAAGAGTATCAATTTGATTCATACCTGTAGATTCTGTGATCTGCAAGGGTTTGAACATTGAATTGAACTCTTGTTGTATGAAATCATCATCTGAAAATCTTTCTTTCTTTTTCTTCTCGGATGGTATCTGACTTGATAAATTCTCTAGCTTTTCTATAAATCTTCTTCTTGCTGTAAACTGGACTGGGTCAAGCTGTGCCAATTCAACTTTGACTGCTGCAATCTTCACCTGTAAATATTCTGAAGAGTGAAACATTTTAATGTCAGGAATGAAAGTTTCGTCTGAGTCAGAAGACTCAGAGTCCAATACTAACTTTCCTGTTTCAGGCATTTCATTATCTTCAGAATCTGAAGAAGAACTAGAGACTTCAAAATATTCTCTGTCTGCATGGGAGATAGGATCCCAATCTTGGGGATTGTGGACTGTCGAGAAGATATCTACAATTTTCATTTGCTTCTTGTCTTTATTTTCTTTGCAAGCGTTGGCATAATGACCTTCTTTACCACAAATAAAACAAACAACCTTTTTAGAAGGTTTTGTCCTTTTCCTAAACACTATCCTTCTTCCTTTGACTGATCCTTTTGAAGGATAATATTTCTTTCTTCTAGGCGCATATTTTCCAGGCTTGCAAGAACAAGACTCTTTTGAAACTGCTTTATAAATTTTTCTATGACACACAAAATCATAGGTTTCCTTGAAATTATTGCAGAATTTTGTACTAAAGTGCATTTGTTTCTTAAAATTCTTCTTAGCTTTGCTTTTTGCACACTCTTTCTGCAAAATTGTTACTATCAGCTGCTGGATAGCTGCAAAAGATTGGCCTTCCGAATTTACCTTATGGGTCTCTATATGCTGGTTGATCAGATCAAGAATTTTTCCTGGCATAGATTGTATGTAATATCTTAAATATGCAACATTGTGGGGATCATTTGCCTGATATAATAACTTCTGCATTACATAAAAATAATCATGCAAATAATTGATATTACATAACTTCTGGGAGAAGAATAATTGTGCATGATGGGATAAATCTTCTGGAACCATCCCAACAAACTCATGTTTTAAAGCATCAAATAGAGCCTTTAAAGGATCATCTTCATTTTCAACTATTTGATCTTTCTCATTTTCTGCCAGCTTTTCCCACCATTGTTTTAGTATACCAGTAAAAGACCAGATTATTTGAGTTACCATATCTGACCAATCCACTTTTTTTTCTACTTTTCTTTGTAATGCCCAAGCATGGACATTATGGAAAACAAAAATAACGTCATTGTAATCTAGACAATCAATGTTCACCAATAATGAATTCCCATATCCTCTGGAAGTAGTATTGTCTAGTCTTACTGGTGTTGATTGAAGATTCTCAGTATATTTACCAAAAGGGCTTGTAGCCGACGCTTCATGAGCAATAGTCCCACTGGAATATTTCTTTCCTTTATGTGGAAAATAAAAGGATTCACTTCTATCTCTTTTTGAACTTGGTTCACCTTGTGCTTGCTCACCAGGGGTTCTCTGAGTAGAAGTTACTCCTGACATGGCAAAGATTGTAGGAGTAGATGGTTGGCCATTTTGTCTTATCAAAGAACTAAGACTGACATAGTTCTTAGGTAGTCTGAGGCTTTCTACAGAAGGGAAGTCAGCTAATCTCTTTCTCATCAATTCTGTCTTTTCTGTAGCTAGACTTATTCCTTTCTGGATTTTTTCAAGTCTAAGTTTATCCATATTCTCTACCCCCTTAAAAAGAATATTCTTTTGTTTATCAGAACTGGAAGAGAATTTTAAATTAGAACTGGAGTCGTCTACTTCTCTGTAATGAGGAGGAGAAGCAAGAGCATGAAGTGCATCTCTAAGATGATCCAAAGATTTAGAAATAATACCCATATTAGATTGAATATCATTCAATTTTTGGGTATGGTCATTTTGCATCCCCAAAACTTCATTGTAACCAGTATGCATCTTTTTAATATGTTCTTTGATTTCAAGGACATCCTTAGCAATATCATATATGTTTTGCAACATACAAACTATTTGGTAGTTTGTATAGTTATGCATCTTTTCTGAATCATTATTTTCTGGATCTGCCACATTTTTCATATGTAACCACTGCATATCAGCTTTCACAGTTCCATTCTTAAAAATTCTTCTGGCATTTCCAGGTTCTAGATGTCTTTCACTGATCTTTGCAACTATTTCCTGCTGGGCTCTTGGTAATGACATAATTCTTATTACTGGAATGAATATCTCCTATTTAGGAGATTCTGTGGGAGGTTCTGTCTGGAAAGTAGAATATGAAGGTGGAATACAAAACTGACAGTCATCAGTCTTATGTGATGTAGATTTTTTATAGAGATTTCTTGGAGCAGGATGTCTGGCAGACAAGATTCTGGGTACAGTTACAGTTGTCTGTGAGGATTGTGGAATAACAGATTTATTTTTGAGATCCCTACCGCCCAAAAATGAAGAACTGGAGAGAGAAGACATGGATCGCGAGAGGGATGGAGTAGTGAATCTGAGTACAGAGGACCCATCAGGATGTTTGATAATAGATAACTACTGAGGTTCTTTGGTTGTTTGCAGTGGAGGATATTTTTGCTAGAGCTGAGTATAACTACTATTCCACTCTTCAGGGAGAGTGCATTATGCAAAACCAATCTGTAGCAGAGCAGTATTACCAGGGCCAACAATCACTCCTTCTTTAAGAGCTCTATATTTCAGTTTCGGATTTAAAGGTGGCATTGAAGTAGAAACAAATTGTAAGAAAATAGAAGCATGTAACTGAGCTATTTGGGACTGGGGAGCAACATCAAAACCATAGAACTGTATATAGGCATTCAAGAATTCATTTATGTATGGGTCTGTCAAGGAAACTTCATATCTGGGAATAATAGACGACCAGGCTGGTCCATTGTTTAATGGACTTTGGAAACCTCCTAATAAAGCATCAGAGAAATTATTCATTCTTGTATCCAACACACATGCCAAGTAGGAAGTATTTAAGCCAGGTCTGACTAGTGGATTTATCCCAAATTGAACCATACCAATATGAACATATTTATAACCATTTTCCAATCCCCATTCAACATCTTCTTTCTTTATCAGAGGAATTTGATATACTGGCTGTCCAGTAGAGATAGGAATATTAACTGAAGTAAATCTGAATAACTAAGCTGCTTTAAACTGAAACAATGGCATTTTATATAATTTATCCACATCTATCTCTGGCAATGTCCAATTAGGCTGTGGCTCAAATTCTTGCACAAGTACTTTTTCATCATACAGAGTATCATTTTCTTGAGATTTATTCAAAAAATTAGAGCGAAAATACCATCTATTCTTATGAACTAATTTCGTGTCTTCAGGTTTCTGAATGAATTCATTCATAGAACCAGCCATTGAGAATGAATAAAAGTATGCACCTGATTAGAGAAGAAGAAGTCTTTGTACTCCAGGAAAGCAAACATTACAGTCCTTCGCCTTCACAGCTCTCAACCAAAGATGACTTGCCTAAGACACAATGGTAAGACTAAAAATTGTTTAGCAAGACACTCTACGAAAAACTCATAATGAAAATTGCTACAGACTTTTATGGACTTGACTCGAATAGACTTTATAGATCTTGAAGATGAAGCTTCACTCTGATGAAGTGGTCTGAACATTTTTATTTCTTTGAATTCTTGAGCTCCTTCCCTTGTAAGCATGTCAGCTAGATAATTTTCTGCACCTGACTTGTAGACTATATCAAAATCAAAACCCTCAAGCCATAGTTCCCACCGCAGAACTCTGGTATTTCCTTGCTCTAATAACCTTCTATTTGCCAAGATGCTTTTCATATGCTTCAAATCTGTCCTGACAATAAACCTGACACTTTTCAGGAATAGATGAAATCTTTTGATGCCTCTTTTTTTGCAAGTATCTCCTTATGAGAAGAGGGATACTTCTTTTCTGTATCATCAAAAGTACCGGAAGAGTAGGCACACACAAGTTCTTTTCTTCCATGCTTCTGCAACAATAATGCAGCCCAAGTGTGATCAGAAGCATCTGTTTCAAGAATAAAAGGAAGATTAGTATCTGGAAGTTTAAGCTTTGGTACTAATCTTACTCTTAATACTTCTGACTGCTTTTGTCATTTCTTCTGTCCAGTTGGTGGATTTCTTCTTCAATCTGTTCAGAAGGAATTTTGTATCTTCAGACTGTTTTTCATAAAAGTTCCTTATGTAATTCAAACATCCAAGAAACATTTGAAGAATCTTTATATCAGGAATAAAATCAGGGAACTTTAACAGATGAGTTAGTCTATGAGGCTGAAGTTCCACATGACCTTGTTCTATATGCAATCCCAAATAAGCTATCATAACTTTACCAGTCTAGAATTTTTCGTCTGAGTCTGCGAGGACTAGTCCATGCTTATAAACAAGCTGATAAAACTGTTCTAGATGCATTTTGTGACTATTTACATCTTTGCTGAAAACAAACAAATCATCTATATAAACTATGATATAATCTACCCCTCAAAAAATGTCTTCCATTCTTTTCAGAACCTCAGAGGGAGAATTCTTCAACCCAAATGGCATGACTTTCCATTGGTATTGACCATGAGGGACTGTAAATGCAGTTTTATATCTATCAGCAGGAATAATGCCAATCTGCCAGAAACCACTTTTGAGATCAAATTTACTAAAAACATTGGCATTGGCGATTTTAGCAAGCAATAATTCTTTATTAGGCAGAGGATACCTGATTGGAAAAAGAGCTTCATTTAAGGCTTTGTAATTGATCACAAGAATTTTCTTTCCTCTTTTCTGTTCACTGTGTTTACTGACATAGAAGGCAGGACAAGCCCATGGGCTTTTGCAGGGTTCAATAAGCTTTTGCTGGAGGAGCTGACCAATTTCTTCTTTACACAATTCCTGTTCTTTTGGACTCATGTGATTAGCACTAGCCTTCTGTGGCTTTGAAATGTATCATTCTTTATATGGGAGTGCCACAAAATATTTTTCTCTTGTCCAAAAGGCATCTGGTCTATTAGCAGTACAATCTTTTCAGAGTTTGCCAGAAATATACTGCAAAGTTTTTGGACCATGCAACTCAGCATTTTTGACAATATTTTTGATCTTTGATAAGTCTGGAAAATTGTGTTGAACCGGATCTTCTTCTTCAGGCTGAACATTCACTTTATAATCAATTGAAGCAGGAACTGTAACCAAACCAGCCTTTGTAGTGAAAGTGACAGTTTTTGTGCCAAAAGTAACTGGAAAATATTTCTTCAAGAAATATTGTCCCAATAAGACATCAGTTCCTATATCAAAACTATACCAAGTAGCAAAAACCTGTACATCATTCAAATAAATAGGAAAATCAGGAGCTATGTGATTAATTTCCATCAAATCTTTAGTAATAGCCCTGAACTGAAGTTTAGTAGGCTGCCAATAGTAATACGGAATAGCACCAAACTTGCAGCAACTACTCATTGCTCCAGAATCAATCTGTGCATCCAAAGTGTAAGATTTTATACTGGGAACTTTGGTTTTTATGGGAATTACAACTTTGTCTCCTACTCCCATGACATTGATCAATTCTACATTTGCCTTTGGAGTACTTTCTTCTGGAACATTCTTCATCAACATTCTTGTCAATTTAGAATTGCATTCATTATAATCAGAGACAAGTAATTGGCGTTTGGATGATAACTGGATCATTTCTGATCTAGTATGATGAATAGAAGATTCTAAATTTGTGAACTGCTTCTTAAGAGTATCAATTTGATCCATACCTGTAGATTATGTGATCTGCAGAGGTTTGAACATTGAATCGAACTCTTGTTGTATGAAATCATCATCTGAAAATATTTCTTTCTTTTTCTTCTTGGATGGTAACTGACTTTCTAACTTCTCTAGATTTTCTGTCAATCTTCTTCTTGCTGTAAACTGGACTGGGTCAAGCTGTGCCAATTCAGCTTTGACTGCTGCAATCTTCACCTGTAAATCTTCTGAAGAGTGAAACATTTTAATGTCAGGAATGAAAGTTTCATCTGAGTCAGAAGACTCAGAGTTCAATACTAACTTTCATATTTCAGGCATTTCATTATCTTCAGAATCTGAAGAAGAACTAGAGACTTCAAAATATTCTCTGTCTGCATGGGAGATAGGATCCCAATCTTGGGGATTGTGGACTGTCAAGAAGATATCTACAATTTTTATTTGCTTCTTGTCTTTATTTTCTTTGCAAGCGTTGGCATAATGACCTTCTTTACCACAAATAAAAAAACAACCTTTTTAGAAGGTTTTGTCCTTTTCCTAAACACTATCCTTCTTCCTTTGACTGATCCTTTTGAAGGATAATATTTCTTTCTTCTAGGCGCATATTTTTCAGGCTTGCAAGAACAAGACTTTTTTGAAACTGCTTTATAAATTTTTCTATGACACCCAAAATCATAGGTTTCCTTGAAATTATTGCAGAATTTTGTACTAAAGTGCATTTGTTTCTTAAAGTTCTTTTTATCTTTGATTTTTGCACACTCTTTCTGCAAAATTGTTACTATCAGCTGCTGGATAGCTGCAAAATATTGGCCTTCCAAATTTACCTTATGGGTCTCTATATGCTGGTTGATCAGATCAGGAATTTTTCCTGGCATAGATTGTATGTAATATCTTAAATATGCAACATTGTGGGGATCATTTGCCTGATATAATAACTTCTGCATTACACAAAAATAATCATGCAAATAATCGATATTACATAACTTCTGGAAGAAGAATAATTGTGCATGATGGGATGAATCTTCTGGAACCATCCCAACAAACTCATGTTTTAAAGCATCAAATAGAGCCTTTAAAGGATCATCTTCATTTTCAACTATTTGATCTTTCTCATTTTCTGCCAGCTTTTCCCACCATTGTTTTAGTATACCAGTAAAAGACCAGATTATTTGAGTTACTATATCTGACCAATCTGCTTTTGTTTCAGCTTTTCTTTGTAATGCCCAAGCGTGGACATTATGGAAAACAACAATAACTTCATTGTAATCTAGACAATCAATGTTCACCAATAATGAATTCCCATATCCTCTGGAAGTAGGATTGTGTAGTCTAATTGGTGTCGACTGAAGATTCTCAGTGTATTTACCAAATGGGCTTGTAGCCGATGCTTCATGAGCAGTAGTCCCACTGGAATCTTTCTTTCCTTTATGTGGAAAATAAAAGGATTCACTTCTATCTCTTTTTGAACTTGGTTCACCTTGTGCTTGTTCACCAGGGGTTCTCTGGGTAGAAGTTACTCCTGACATGGCCATAATTGTAGGAGCAGATGATTGGTCATTTTGCTTTATCAAAGAACTAAGAATGACTTTTATAACAGAATTCGCAATACTCAGAATATAAGACAATGCTCAGATTGAAATGTTCACAGCTCAAATTATATAGCTTCACAGTATGTATATATGACAGACCTTAGAGTCAAATTTCCGTGATGCAAGTAGATCGAGAAAACTTCTCGCAGATGCAGAGTAGGGAAAATAGGCTCAGATTCAAACCGACTCAAAACACATTCACACTTCAAATTTTTCGAATGCCTCAATGAACTTACAATGCTAGTATTTATAATATCCTAGTAGGTCATCCGGTTGAAGCTTTTACCAGGAACATGGAATCCAAAGACAAACTTTCGACTAGACCATCATGCAAGATGTCTATCACGAAAGGACTATGTACTCAAAAGTAATGAACAGTTCTAAAGATTTGGGCAAGTGGGGACAACCACTTGTTATCTCGTCCCTTGGAGGCTAGGCCATATGGGGACCGAATCAGACACAATCTAATTAGTCCAATGATGGCCGGAATCTAGGACATTGGCTCCTTTATAAAGTAAATACACAGTGGAGATTTTTTAATAGGTTTAAATCCCACGAAAACCTAAAGATGAATATGTACAAATTAAAGCAAGATATGCAAGGATTTCATATGAGTGATCCTTAAAATCAATCACTATTAGCTTTGTCATCAAAATCATGTTCATGATCACTATTCCTCTCATTTTCATTTGGTTGTATCAAAGCATCTATATCAGGAGCAAGTGCTTCGTATGGAACTGACTCATCCATCCAAACTGGAGCATCTTCTCTGAAACAACAGTAGAAAGGAAAAGTATAAAGATGTGCAGGTTTCTTTGATTCATCCACTGATATCAAGCCTCTAAATCTTATAGCTAATTTAAAGGACTCGTCTTCTTCATTTGCTATCACTGTTGTCTTCATATGGACAAAGTTAAACTCAAAAACATAGTCATTTTGAACAGCTACATGCATTTCCCAATGAAGGATATTGAAAAACTCAGACAAACTCCTATAAAAAATATGACGAGCTCTAGGCATATACTTAAACATGAACAACCTAAACCATGGACTCCACCAATTATTACCAGGGTCTATTGCAACAGCATAAAATATGACTTTAACTGAACCATGTATCCTAGCCCTCTGATGGATAGAGAAATAATCTTCCCATGTCCAATCAGTATTCTAAATACACCCAAAATATACAATATCTGTCTCTCTAGATAATGCATAATAAACACGCCATGGTCTAATTCTATAAGGTAACTCTCTAGTGTATGACCATCTAGACTCTTCAGAATCAAACCAATTTTGTAGTATGACTTGCCTAAGACACAATGGTAAGACTAAATTTTTTTTAGCAAGACACTCTAAGAAAAAATTGTTGGGGTTCCCATGTTTTGGCCAGATTGGCAAGACCAAAAGATGAGACAACATCAGAACCACTCTTAGGCCCTAGGATCTAGCCCTCCTGGACCCGGAGAGGGATCTATCCAAATAGATCAAAGAATGATATGTCTTTGAAGCTCAAATGAGATATTAGGCTTGTTATGAAGCACAAAGGGGGTTTTAAATGGTTTGGTTGGAGGGTTGCTGGGTTGGTTAGGAGATCATGGAATGGGAAAGCAATGGGAGAAAAGGAACAAGGCAGCAGGATGTTTCAGCAGAGATGATAGGCCAAGACAGTGCCATCCATTGGGCTATGGAGTCATGAAAGGAAATTACTTGCATCCACTAGCCAAGGCTTCCAAAGGGCAAGTCATCTAATACTAAAGGATCCTTTAGATTAGATGGTGGGATGGAACATTAAGGAATGAAAGTGAAAGAAGGAAAACAACCAAATTTCTATCTATAGATCAGGCCAGAGGTCATTTAACTCCAGACCTGCTTGGACATACTCAAAGGTAGCTCTCAAAGAGGGACGAAGGGGCTGCTTATAGATCAGACCAGAGGTCATTTAACTCCAGGTCTGCTTTAGCAACTCCAAAGGAAAAACAGAGATAACAAGGAAACATCCAAGCAACAAACCCTCAAGCTCATACATCAGCCAGCAGGCAATAACATCCGCTGCACTGGTTAAACCCGTGAATCTACTCTTAGATAGCACATGGAGCAGAAAACATTGATGGCAAGGAGAGAAGACATCATAGGGCACCTAACAAGGGTGAATCCTATACCATTATTCTGATGCAAGCCCAGAAGAACATGAAACAATATGAAAATGTAAATAACAGAGTTAGGAAAAACATCACCAATAGTAATATACCAGGATCCTGTGAAATGTGCTTTGATTAATTGATGCAAAACCAGTCATGTACAATATGGATCAATGGCTAATACAGTCCCAACTTTCTCCTCCCATCCTATTACATACAACTACCCTGCTACTCCCTCTCACGACTGTTCTAACAATCAAATGAATCCCTCTAACAACAAAAATGCCCAACAACTGAACAACAACAACCTTTACAATTCGTTCTCGGGGATTACGTATAGGAGAAGGGGAGGAAGCGGAAGTAGATAAGAAAATAAATGAGTCTCATTAAGACAGTAAGGCGGAAGTGTTCACGCCCACACCACTTAATGGCTTTCTGCGGCATTGCTTGTACTCTGTAATCTGTCTGGGGAGTCTCTGTCAGGCCGAGATTGACCTCGGATATTTCTTTGGAGTCCTTTCTGGTGTCTGGAGCTCTGCGCTGGCCTTCTGGAATAAATGACATGGATGGAAGTCCGGGACTTCTCCATACCTCCATAACTGCTGACCAAACAGTCTTTAATGAAGCTCTGTCAGGGCAATTAATCGTTCCAGGGCTCGAGGGGGCATGGAGATTTCTTTGTAGGAGGGTGACCTTCTGGAGAAGAGTACTTCTGCTGATATTTAAACACAGATAAGACTCTTTGCATGATTAAGTCTTCAAACTGTGCTTGAATCCTTTGAATGCGGGATTAGACGTTAATTATATCAATAATGTGCATTAATCCCTTTTGAATCTCTTCTGCCGACTTGCTGGCAATGCCGAAAATACCTCTCTGTGCTATTCCGCACAGTGGAAAGAGACTGTGAAACCGAGCGGTGGTGGTGGAGGAAATCCTGCGAAGGCGGCGGAATGGTGGTAGAATCAGCGGGGAAACAATGGAAAGTGGTGGCGAGATGAACACATAGTGTAAAGACTCAAATGTTACCACCGGAGCGATTTACAAAGGAAAACACGGAAAAGCAATGGAGCGGAGCATGAATGTGGGGCCGACCGTGGCGGGGGGCGATTAAACCTGAGCCGTCAGATTCGGGAGGAAACGGACGGTGGAGATGAAATCGGCCAATCGCAATCGGAGGTTGGAGCGGGTGGCAATCGCAACGCACCTTTTGAAAGTTCCGATTGTGATTGAGAATGGAGAAGCGATTGAGCGATAACCGTTGATCTCGGGTCCAGATCAACGGCAGGGATGTAATCGGAGGGAGAACGGGAGGGGTGATGGGCGATGATGCGATCAGCGTTGAGCCGTTGGATCGTGCATCAAACGAACGGACGGGATGTAATCGGGATATTTCAATCGGGGCGGCACCAACGTGACTTGCGATTGCGATCGGAGGGGATTTGCGATTGGTGGAGGACCGTCGGATCAGGCGGGGGGATCAACGGTGGAGAAGCGATCGGGGGATCGCAATCGGAGGAAGGAGCAGAAGGCTTGCGATCAATCAGAGGGTGCACACAGCGCATTGTGATTGCGATCAGGCGGGGGGCTGCGATTAGCGCTCCGCCGTTCGATCGATACAGATCAACGGTGCAGAACGAAGCGGAGGTCTTAACATGATAACACAATCGCATCAGGGATTTTCAATGTTACACAGGAAACGCGCCGAGCCGGTCTTCCGATTGCGATTAGCGCCTGGGACTAGAGCGCTTGGTCCCAGCGCCGGGGCACATGTGGGGAAGTGGTTGGGGCTTGTGGTAAAGGGGCTAAGTCCTATAGTAAGGTTGGAACATGGGTTTTTAGCCCATTTTAATGGATTTTGAGGGTGAAGGAGGGGAACGATAGAGGAATAAAGGGGGAAGAAGGCCAACAAGGGTTAAGGGGGGAATTTAAAGGGGATTTTAGGGGGAAATGAAGGGTAAGAAGGGAAATAGAAGGGGAAGACAAGGAGGATGAAATAGAGGCTAAACGAGGGTAAAATAAAGGGGGAAAGGAGGCCTTTGGGCATTTCTTCACATAACAAAGAGGCTTTAAAAGGGGAATCAGCAGAGGGGATTTTATCAAAGGATAAAAGACACATAGAGGCTTCAAGGAGACTGTGTTTTCAGAGGAAATGCATTCCTTGAATACTCAGGAACAATTTAGCCCCCTATTTGCTTGTCAAAAATTTCATAGGGGGGCTAACAAAACTCATAATGACAATTACTACAGACTGTTATGGACTTGAATTGACTAGACTTTACGGATCTTGAAGATGAAGCTTCACTCTGATGAAGCGGTCTGGACATTTTTATTTCTTTGAATTCTTGAGCTCCTTCCCTTGTAAGCATGTCAGCTAGATAATTTTCTGCACCTGACTTGTAGACTATATCAAAATCAAAACCCTCAAGCCATAGTGCCCACCGCAGAACTCTGGTATTTCCTTGCTCTAATAACCTTCTATTTTCCAAGATACTTTTCATATGCTTCAAATCTGTCCTGAAAATAAACCTGAAACTTTTCAGGAATAGATGAAATCTTTTGATACCTTTTTTTACTGCAAGTATCTCCTTATGAGAAGAGGGATACTTCTTTTCTGTATCATCAAAAGTACTGGAAGAGTAGGAACACACAAGTTCTTTTCTTCCATGCTTCTGCAACAATACTGCAGCCCAAGTGTGATCAGAAGCATCTGTTTCAAGAATAAAAGGAAGATTAGTATCTGGAATTTTAAGCTTTGGTAGCTTACTAATCTTACTCTTAATACTTTTGACTGCTTTTGTCATTTCATCTGTCCAGCTGGTGGCTTTCTTCTTCAATCTGTTCAGAAGGAATTTTGTATCTTCAGACTGGTTTTCATAAAAGTTCCTTATGTAATTCAAACATCCAAGAAACCTTTGAAGAATCTTTATATCAGGAATAAAATCAGGGAACTTTAACAGATGAGTTAGTATATGAGGCTGAAGTTCCACATGACCTTGTTCTATATGCAATCCCAAATAATCTATCCTGACTTTACCAATCTGGAAATTTTCTTCTGAGTCTGAGAGGACTAGTCCATGCTTATAAAAAAACTGATAAAACTATTCTATATGCATTTTGTGACTATTTACATCTTTGCTGAAAACAAGCAAATCATCTATATAAACTATGATATAATCTACCCCTCCAAAAATGTCTCCCATTCTTTTCTGAAACTCAGAGGGAGCATTCTTCTACCCAAATGGCATAAATGTCCATTGGTATTTACCATGAGGGACTGTAAATGCAGTTTTATATCTATTAGCAGGAATAATGCCAATCTGCCAGAAAGCACTTTTGAGATCAAATTTGCTAAAAACATTGGCATTGGCGATTTTAGCAAGCAATAATTATTTATTAAGTAGAGGATACCTGATTGAAAAAAGAGCTTCATTTAAGGCTTTGTAATTGATCACAAGCCTTTTATTTCCTCTTTTCTGTTCACTGTGCTTATTGACATAGAAGGCAGGACAAGCCCATGGGCTTTTGCAGGGTTCAATAAGCTTTTGCTGGAGGAGCTGACCAATTTCTTCTTTACACAATTCCTGTTCTTTTGGACTCATGCGATTAGCACTAGCCTTATGTGGCTTTGAAATGTATCCTTCTTTATATGGGAGTGTCACAAAATATTTTTCTCTTGTCCAAAAGGCATCCAGTCTATTAGCAGTACAATCTTTTCGGAGTTTTCCAGAAATATACTGCAAAGTTTTTGGACCATGCAACTCAGCATTTTTGACAGTCTTGTTGATCTTTGATAAGTCTTGCAAACTGTGCTGAACCAGATCTTCTTCTTCAGGCTGAAAATTCACTTTATAATCATTTGAAGCAGGAACTATAACCAAACCAGCTTTTGTAGTGAAAGTGACAGTTTCTGTGCCAAAAGTAACTGGAAAATATTTCTTCAAGAAATCTTGTCCCAATAAGACATCAGTGCCTATATCAAAACCATACAAAGCAACAAAAACCTGTACATCATTCAAATAAATAGGAAAATCAGGAGCTATGTGATTAATTTCCATCAGATCTTTAGTAATAGCCCTGAACTGAAGTTTAGTAGGCTGCCAATAGTAATACGGAATAGCCCCAAACTTGCAGCAACTACTCATGGCTCCAGAATCAATCTGTGCATCCAAAGTGTAATATTTTATACTGGGAAATTTGATTTTTATCGGAATTACAACTCTGACTCCTACTCCCATGACATTGATCAATTCTACATTTGCCTTTGGAGTACTTTCTTCTGAAACATTCTTCATCACCATTCTTGTCAATTTAGAATTGCATTCATCATAATAAGAGATAAGTAATTGGAGTTTGGATGATAACTGGATCATTTCTGATCTAGTATGACGAATAGAAGATTCTAAATCTGTGATCTGTTTCTTAAGAGTATCAATTTGATCCATACCTGTAGATTCCGTGATCTGCAGAGGTTTGAACATTGAATCGAACTCTTGTTGTATGAAATCATCATCTGAAAATATTTCTTTCTTTTTCTTCTTGCATGGTAACTGAATTTCTAACTTCTCTAGATTTTCTGTCAATCTTCTTCTTGCTGTAAACTAGACTGGGTCATGCTGTGCCAATTCAGATTTGACTGCTACAATCTTCACCTGTAAATCTTCTAAAAAGTGAAACATTTTAATGTCAGGAATGAAAGTTTCATCTGAGTCAGAAGACTCAGAGTCCAATACTAACTTTCCTATTTCAGGCATTTCATTATCTTCAGAATCTGAAGGAGAACTAGAGACTTCAAAATATTCTCCGTCTGAATGGGAGATAAGATCCCAATCTTGGGGATTGTGGACTGTCGAGAAGATATCTACACTTTTCATTTGCGTCTTGTCTTTCTTTTCTTTGCAAGCGTTGGCATAATGACCTTCTTTACCACAAATAAAACAAACAACCTTTTTAGAAGGTTTTGTCCTTTTCCTAAACACTATCCTTCTTCCTTTGAATGATCCTTTTGAAGGATAATATTTCTTTCTTCTAGGCGCATATTTTTCAGGCTTGCAAGAACAATACTTTTTTGAAACTGCTTTAGTACTTTTCCTATGACACCCAAAATCATAGGTTTCCCTGAAATTATTGCAGAATTTTGTACTAAAGTGCATTTGTTTCTTAAAATTCTTTTGAGCTTTGCTTTCTGCACACTCTTTCTGCAAAATTGTTACTATCAGCTGCTGGATAGCTGAAAAATATTGGCCTTCCAAATTTACCGTATGGGTCTCTATATGCTGGCTGATCAGATCAGGAATTTTTCCTGGCATATATTGTATGTAATATCATAAATATGTAACATTGTGGGGATCATTTTCCTGATATAATAACTTCTGTATTTCACAAAAATAATCATGCAAATAATCGATATTACATAACTTCTGGGAGAAGAATAATTGTGCATGATGGGATGAATCTTCTGGAACCATCCCAACAAACTCATGTTTTAAAGCATCAAATAGAGTCTTTAAAAGATCATCTTTATTTTCAACTATTTGATCTTTCTCATTTTCTGCCAGCTTTTCCCACCATTGTTTTAGTATACCAGTAAAAGACCAGATTATTTGAGTTACTATATCTGACCAATCTGCTTTTGTTTCAGCTTTTCTTTGTAATGCCCAAGCATGGACATTATGGAAAACAACAATAACGTCATTGTAATCTAGACAATCAATGTTCACCAATAATGAATTCCCATATCCTCTAGAAGTAGGATTGTCTAGTCTTACTGGTGTTGACTGAAGATTCTCAGTATATTTACCAAAAGGGCTTGTAGCCAATGCTTCATGAGTAGTAGTCCCACTATAATCTTTCTTTCCTTTATGTGGAAAATAAAAGGATTCACTTCTATCTCTTTTTGAACTTGGTTCACCTTGTGCTTGCTCACCAGGGGTTCTCTGATTAGAAGTTACTCCTAACATGGCCAAGATTGTAGGAGCAGATGGTTGGCCATTTTGTCTTATCAAATAACTAAGAATGACATAGTTCTTATGTAATATGAGGCTTTCTACAGAAGGGAAGTAAACTAATCTCTTTCTCATCAATTCTGTCTTTTCTGTAGCTAGAATTATTCCTTTCTGAATTTTTTCAAGTCTAAGTTTATCCATATTCTCTACCCCCTTAAAAAGAATATGCTTTTGTTTATCAGAACTGGAAGATAATTTTAACTTAGAACTAGAGGCTCTACTTCTCTGTAATGAGGAGGAGAAGCAGAAGTAGGAAGTGCATCTCTAAGATGATCCAAAGATTTAGAAATAATACCCATATTAGATTGAATATCATTCAATTTCTGAGTATGTTCATTTTTCATTCCCAAAACTTCTTTATAGCCTGTATGCATCTTTTTAATATGCTCTTTGATCTCAAGGACATCCTTGGAAATATCATCTATGTTTTGCAACATACAAACTATTTGGTAGTTTGTATAGTTATGCATCTTTTCTAAATCATTCTGTTCTGGATCTGCCACATTTTTCACATGTAACCACTGCATATCAGCTTTCACAGTTCCATTCTTAAAAATTATTCTGGCATTACCAGGTTCTAGTTGTCTTTCACTGATCTTTGCAACTATTTCCTGCTGGGCTCTTGGTAATAACATAATTTTTATTTCTGGAATGAATATCTCCTGTTTAGGAGAATCTGTGGGAGGTTCTGTCTGGAAAGTAGAGGATGAGGATGGAATGCAAAACTGACAGTCATCAGTCTTATGTGATGCAGATTTTTTATAGAGATTTCTTGGAGCAGGATGTCTGGAAGACAAGCTTCTGGGTACAGTTACAATTGTCTCTGAGGATTGTGGAATAACAGATTTATTTTGGAGATCCCTACCCCCCAAAAATGAAGAACTGGAGAGAGAAGACATGGATCGCGAGAGGGATGGAGTAGTGAATCTGAGTCCAGAGGACCCATCAGGATGTTGGATAATAGATAACTGCTGAGGTTCTTTGGCTGTTTGCAGTTGAGGATATTTCTGTGAGAGTGGAGTATAACTACTATTCCACTCTTCAGGGAGAGTGCATTCTGCAAAACCAATCTGTAGAGGAGTAGTATTACCAGGGCCAACAATCACTCCTTCTTTAAGAGCTCTATCTTTTAGTTTCGAATTTAAAGGTGGCATTGAAGTAGAAACAAATCGTAAGCAAATAGAAGCATGTAACTGAGCTATTTGGGACTAGGGAGCAACATCAAAACCATATAACTGTATATAGGAATTCAAGAATTCATTTATGTATGGGTCTGTCAAGGAAACTTGATATCTGGGAATAACAGAAGACCAGGCTGGTCCATTGTTTAATGGACTTTGGAAACCTCCTAATAAAGCATCAGAGAAATTATTCATTCTTGTATCCAACACACATGCCAAGCAAGAAGTATTTAAACCAGGTATGACTAGTGGATTTATCCCAAATTGAACCATACCAATATGAACATATTTATAACCATTTTCCAATCCCCATTCAACATCTTCTTTCTTTATCAGAGTAATTTGATATACTGACTGTCCAGTAGAGATAGGGATATTAACTGAAGTAAATCTGAATAACTGAGCTGCTTTAAACTGAAACATTGGCATTTTATATAATTTATCCACATCTATCTCTGGCAATGTCCAATTAGGCTATCACTCAAATTATTGCACAAGTAATTTTTCATCATACAGAGTATCATTTTCTTGAGATTTATTCAAATACTTAGAGAGAAAAGACCATCTATTCTTATGAGCTAATTTCCTGTCTTCGGGTTTCTGAATGAATTCATTCATAGAACTAGCCATTGAGAATGAATAAAAGTATGCACCTAATTAGAGGAGAAGAAGTCTTTGTACTCCAGGAAAGCAAACATGGCAGTCCTTCACCTTCACAGCTCTCAACCAAAGCTTTACCTCCAACTCCCACTCATAAACAAATACAGGGACCAATACTCTCTAAATGGGAAACCAGATTTAGAAAAGATGCATAAATATACAAACTACCAAATAGTTTGTATGTTGCAAAACATAGATGATATTGCCAAGGATGTCCTTGAGATCAAAGGGCATATTAAAAAGATGCATACAGGCTATAATGATGTTTTGGGAATGAAAAATGAACATACTCAGAAATTGAATGATATTCAATCTAATATGGGTATTATTTCTAAATCTTTGGATCATCTTAGAGATGCAATTCCTGCTCCTGCTTCTCCTCCTCATTACAGAAAAGTAGACGCCTCCAGTTCTAAGTTAAAATTCTCATCCAGTTCTGATAAACAAAAGCATATTCTTTTTAAGGGGGTAGAGAATATGGATAAACTTAGACTTGAAAAAATCCAGAAAGGAATAAGTCTAGCTACGGAAAAGACAGAATTGATGAGAAAGAGATTAGATGACTTCCCTTCTATAGAAAGCCTCAGACTACCTAAGAACTATGTCAGTCTTAGTTCTTTAATAAGACAAAATGGCCAACCATCTGCTCCTACAATCTTGGCCATGTCAAGAGTAACTTCTACTCAGAGAACCCCTGGTGAGCAAGCACAAGGTGAACCAAGTTCAAAAAGAGATTGAAGTGAATCCTTTTATTTTCCACATAAAGGAAAGAAATATTCCAGTGGGACTACTGCTCATGAAGCATCGGCTACAAGCCCTTTTGTTAAATATACCGAGAATCTTCAGTCAACACCAGTAAGACTAGAAAATCCTACTTCTAGAGGATATGTGAATTCATTATTGGTGAACATTGATTGTCTGGATTACAATGAAGTTATTGTTGTTTTCCATAATGTCCATGCTTGGGCATTACAAAGAAAAGCTGAAACAAAAGTAGATTGGTCAGATATAGTAACTCAAATAATCTGGTCTTTAACTGGTATACTAAAACAATGGTGGGAAAAGCTGGCAGAAAATGAGAAATATCAAATAGTTGAAAATGAAGATGATCCTTTAAAGGCTCTATTTGATGCTTTAAAACATGAGCTTGTTGGGATGGTTCTAGAAGATTCATCCCATCATGCACAATTATTCTTCTCCCAGAAGTTATGTAATATCGATTATTTACATGGTTATTTTTGTGTAATGTAGAAGTTATTATATTAGGCAAATGATCCCCACAATGTTGCATATTTAAGATATTACATACAATCTATGCCAGGAAAAATTCTTGATCTGATCAACCAGCATATAGAGACCCATAAGGTAAATTTGGAAGGCCAATATTTTGCAGCTATCCAGCAGCTGATAGTAACAATTTTGCAGAAAGAGTGTGCAGAAAGAAAAGCTAAGAAGAATTTTAAGAAACAAATGCACTTTAGTACAAAATTCTGCAATAATTTCAAGGAGACATATGATTTTGGATGTCACAGGAAAAGTACTAAAACAGTTTCAAAAATTTCTCGTTATTGCAAGCCAGAAAAATATGCGCCTAGAAGAAAGAAATATTATCCTTCAAAAGGATCATTCAAAGGAAGAAGGATAGTGTTTAGGAAAAGGACAAAACCTTCTAAAAAGGTTGTTTGTTTTATTTGTGGTAGAATATATCATAGTTTATATAAATGATTTTGTTGTTTTCAGCAAAGATGTAAATAGTCACAAAATGCATCTAGAACAGTTTTATCAGCTTGTTTATAAGCATGGACTAGTCCTCTCAGACTTAGAAGAAAAATTTCAGATTGGTAAAGTCAGGATAGATTATTTGGGATTGCATATAGAACAAGGTCATGTGGAACTTCGGCCTCATATACTAACTCATCTATTAAATTTCCCTGATTTTATTCATGATATAAAGATTCTTCAAAGGTTTCTTGGATGTTTGAATTACATAACGAACTTTTATGAAAACTAGTCTGAAGATACAAAAGTCCTTCTGAACAGATTGAAGAAGAAAGCCACCAGCTGGACAGATGAAATGACAAAAGCAGTCAGAAGTATTAAGAGTAAGATTAGTAAGCTACCAAAGCTTAAACTTCCAGATACTAATCTTCCTTTTATTCTTGAAACAGATGCTTCTGATCACACTTGGGCTGCAGTATTGTTGCAGAAGCATGGAAGAAAAGAACTTGTGTGTGCCTACTCTTCTGGTACTTTTGATGATACAGAAAATAAGTATCCCTCTTCTCATAAGGAGATACTTGCAGTAAAAAGAGGTATCAAAAGATTTCATCTATTCCTGAAAAGTGTTAGGTTTATTGTCAGGACAAATTTGAAGCATATGAAAAGTATCTTGGAAAATAGAAGGTTATTAGAGCAAGGAAATACCAGAGTTATGCGGTGGGCACTATGGCTTGAGGGTTTTGATTTTGATATAGTATACAAGTCAGGTGAAGAAAATTATCTAGCTGACATGCTTACAAGGGAAGGAGCTCAAGAATTCGAAGAAATAAAAATTTTCAGACCACTTCAGCAGAGTGAAGCTTCATCTTCAAGATCCGTAAAGTCTAGTCGAGTCAAGTCCATAACAGTCTGTAGTAATTGTCATTATGAGTTTTGCTTAGAGTGTCTTGCTAAACAATTTTTAGTCTTACCATTGTGTCTTAGGCAAGTCATACTACAAAATTTGTTTGATTCTGAAGAGTCTAGATGGTCCTACACTAGAGAGTTACCTTATAGAATTAGACCATGGCGTGTTTATTATGCATTATCTAGAGAGCCAGATCCTGTATATTTAAGGTTTATTCAGAATACTGATTGGACATGGGAAGATTATTTCTCTATCCATCAGAGGGCTAGGATACATGGTTCAGTTAAAGTCATATTTTATGTTGTTGCAATAGACCCTGGTAATAATTGGTGGAGTCCATGGTTTCAGTTGTTCATCTTTAAATATATGCCTAGAGCTCGTCATATTTTTGATAGTATTTTTTCTGAGTTTGTCAATATCCTTCATTGGGAAATGCATGTAGCTGTTCAAAATGACTATGTTGTTGAGTTTAACTTTGTCCATCTGAAGACAACAATGATAGCAAATGAAGAAGACGAGTCCTTTAAATTAGCTATAAGATTTAGAGGCTTGATATCGGTGGATGAATCAGAGAGACCTCCACATATGTATACTTTTCCTTTCTACTGTTGTTTCAGAGAAGATCCTCCAGTTTGGTTGGATGAGTCAGTTCCATACGAAGCACTTGCTCCTGATATAGATGCTTTGATACAACCAAATGAAAATGAGAGGAATAGTGATCATGAACATGATTTTGATGACAAAGCTAATAGTGATTGATTGTAAGGATCACTCATATAAAATCCTTGCATATCTTGCTTTAATTTGTACATATTCATCTTTAGGTTTTTGTGGGATTTAAACCTATTAAAAAATATCCACTGTGTATTTACTTTATAAAAAAGCTGATGTCCTAGATTCCGGCCATCATTGTACTAATTAGATTGTGTCTGATTCGGTCCCCATATGGCCTAGCCTCCAAGGGACGAGATAAAAAGTGGTTGTCCCTACTTGCCCGAATATTTAGAACTGTTCATTACTTTTGAGTACATAATCCTTTCGTGATAGACATCTTGCACGATGGTCTAGCCGAAAGTTATTCTTTGGATTCCAAGTTCCCGGTAAAATCTTCAACCGGATGACATGCTAGGATATTATAAATACTAGCATTGTAAGTTCATTGAGGCATTCATAAAATTTTAAGTGTGAATGTGTTTTGAGTCGGTTTGAGTCTGAGCCTATTTTCCCTTCTCTGCATCTGCGAGAAGTTTTCTCGATCTGCTTGCATCACGAAAATTTGATTCTAAGGTCTGTAATATATATATACTGTGAAGCTATATAATTTGAGCTGTGAACATTTCAATCTGAGCATTGTTTTATATTCTGAGTATTGCGACCCTCGTTATATATATATATATATATATATATATATATATATATATATATATATATATATATATATATATATATATATATATATATATATAACAAAATTATTTCACTGATAAGTAAAATATTTGAATGTCCATATTAAATAACATAGTTTTATAAATACTTTATATAGAGAAAAGTAAAATAATTTAAATTGAATTTTTTCTTATATTTTCACTTTAGTGAGAAAGATTGAGAGAATTCTTATTCCATTAATAGTTGCTTTCTAGTTCAATGTATGAGGGATATTTGTAAAATTTTCAATGTTTAATATAGATTTGATACGTAATATTGCACAAAATATTAATAATAAAAATAATCAAATGTAATTTTACAATCATAGTTTCAACTATACTATAATTTGTAATTTATAAAAATATCTTTGCATATTTTGAAGTAAGTTGTCTTGCATGAAATTTCATATATAAAATTTTGATATAAGTTCACTAATACATGATCTATAATAAATATTATTTCATAAAAATAAACATCATGATGATAAATTTTGGGTGTGTTATATTCTTTCCACGACTAGGTGGGCAGATCTACCTATGATTTTGTGCATGGGTTTAGCACATGGTTTTGGGCATGATGGTTTTCTGTCCATGGTATTTTGTAGATCTGGTCAAGGGAACCATGGTTATGTTCTAATCCAGGGTTAATGGGTTGGGGTTTATGAATTCTTATGTATGTATATATATGTATTGGAACATTGGAAGGAACATAATGAAAAATCAAGCCGGTAGTCCCGATTTCGGGATCCAAGGGAAAATATATATCTATATGTGTTTCATGTTTTATGCTCTCGCTATTTTTTTTTTTTTTTTTAAGAGTTAGTTTGCAGATAATTTCTGTATAGGGTTAAAACATACATTTGGTATCAGAGTTATTTCGGCTTCAAGGGGACGCCTCTGCTCCTGAGGGGTTTTTTTCTCAGGCCTGTGGTAGACCCTGTTCAGTGGGAGATCTGCAGGATTTATTCTTGCCGTGAAAGCAGATGTCGACCAGTGGGAAAAATTTAATTGTCAACGATTTAAGTTGTGGAAACTGAAGATGGAGGATCTGCTGGTGGATAAAGATCATTGGATCGTAGTAGATCCCAGTACTAAAGAAAAGGCAATGTCAAATGAAGACTGGGCAAAGTTGGATCAGAAAGCAAAGAGAAAAATATGGTTGTGTATCTCAGATTCAGTATTGTTGAATGTATCTGGGGAAGCTACAACGAATGATTTGTGGGACAAGTAAGGGACTTTGTATCAATCTAAGTCTTCGGTGAACAAATTTTTCCTACAAAAAAATATGTATAACATGAGGATGAAGGATGGAGACTTGACAAAGCATCTGAATGCCTTCAATATTGTCGTAAGTCAGTTGTTATCTCTTGATATTAAAATATCAAATGAAGATAAGTGCATCAGCTTTCTGTGTTCTCTAACAGATTCTTGGGATAGTTTGGTAGTGGAAATAGGTATTAATACAACTACCTTGAAGTTTGATGAAATTGTGTCAACCTTGTTGTCAGAGGAAATGAGACGGAAAAATATGGAGGGACAGAATAGATATGCCTTTTATGTACGAGGACGGTCCCTAAATAGAAACAAAAATAAGTTCTTGATTGGGAGATCTAAATCTAGAGGGATATATAAACATCTAGGAAATACTATAAAGGTGTGCTAGAAATACAAAAATGAGGGGAACTTCAAAAAGGATTTTAGATCTAAAGCTCCTGAGAAAGGAAATGGATATCGATGATTCTCCTTCTGTAAAGGAAAAAAACACCTCAGATGACGGTGGAGATTTGTACTTGGATTCTTCTTCAAATACACATGTAGATCATGAGGCATGGTTGATTGACTTAGGTCCATCCTTTCACTTCACTCCCCACAGGGAGTGGTTATGTGAGTATGGGAAATATGATAGTGGTGACATCTTCCTAAGGGATGATAGGAAGGGAAAAATCGTCAGACGTGGAAAATTCAAGTTCAAGCTACAAGGTGGAAGGATTATAACACTTCCTGGTGTTCTGCATATTCCTGCATTGGCTAGAAATATGATTTCTATAAGCAAGATGGATGATGGAGGTGTAAAAAAAATGTTCGAGAAATATACTTGCAAGATGGTTCAGGGATAATTGTTATTGATGCGGGGAGTTCGGATTGGAACTCTGTACAAGCTTTTGGGTAGCAATGTTATTGATGGGTGAAATAATTAGGTGGTTCTTGAAAGTGGACCATAAAGCTTAGTGGTCTCTAGAGAAAATACCATGATATGGCATCAAAGGCTTGGATGTATTGGAGAGAAGGGCCTTCAAATACTACACGGTAATGGTATGGTAGAAGGTATGTCTAATGTCTCTCTGGATTTTGATTTTTGTGAACATTTTGTATATGGGAAGAAGAATCAAGTGAGTTTCCCTTCTAGTTCTAAGAGGGCTAACAAGATATTAGATCTTGTGCACAATGATGTGTTTGGACCTGTGTCAGTTACATCACTGGGTAAGTATGTGTACTATGTTTCATTTATATATGAATTCTTGAGGAATACAAGGATATATTTCCTCAGGAAGAAATCTGAAGTCTTTGACATGTTTAAATAATTTAAGGCTCTGGTGGAAAACTAGATAGAGAAGAAGATAAAGGTATTGAGGATAGATAATGGTGGAGAATTATGCAAGAAGGAATTTGAAGAGTTATGTAAGAAGTGTGGTATAACATGATAGAAGAATACTCCATACACACCTTAGAAAAATGGAGTTGCAGAAAGAATGAATAGGACGTTGATGGAAAATGAAAGAAGAATGCCCACTGGTAGCGGGTTAGGACAATAATTCTAGGTAGAGGCAGTAGAGACTACATGCTACCTGCTTAACAGATCACCTTCATCACTATTGGAGGACAATACTCCAAATGAGCTATGGAATGGTAAGAAACCCTCTCTTTCATATCTGAGGGTATTTGGATGTGATGCATATGTACATGTTCCAAAGGAGAAATGAACCAAGTTAGATTGTAAATCTGAAAGGTACATATTTATTGGGTATAAGGTTGGTTTTAAAGGGTATAAGATTTGGAACCCAGAAACAAGGAAGGTTTTGTAAAACAGAGATGTTGTGTTTACAGAGGTAAATGATGTTGTTAAACATGAAGTCCTACCAAAGGAACCTGAGAAGAGAGAGTTTGAGCTAAAGGAGGAAGAATCAAAATCTACAACAGAATAATATTTAGAAGAGGAAGAGCCACAAAGTCTGGTTGTGAGAAGACCAGTTCAAGAAAGAAGGCAACTAGAAGGGTATGGTCCATCAAATTTCTCTTCAAATTTTTCTTTATCTATCACTGATGATGATCCCTGAACTGTCAAGGAGGCAGTGTATCAGAGGATGTAAAACTATGGAAGGAGGACATGGTTGATGAAATGGAATCCTTGCACAAAAATGAGGCATGGAATATGGTGGAGTTGCGAGTTGGAAGGAAGCCCATTGGAAGCAAATGGGTGTTTAAGAAGAATATTAATGCATAAGGCAAGGTGGAGAAATACAAATCTCGGTTGGTAGCAAAATGCTATTCCCAGGTGTCGGTAATTGATTTTGGTGATATTGTTTCTCTTGTTGCCAAGGTAACTTCTACTTTTATCTGTTGTTGCTACATTTGATTTTGAGGTAGAATAGATGGATGTGAAGACAACATTTCTTCATGGGGATTTGAAAGAGGAGATATACAGAAAGCAACATGAAGGCTTTGTGGTGAAGGGTAAGAAAGAATTGGTATGCAGGTTAAAAAAGTCTTTGTATGTGTTAAAATAGTCACCAATGATGTGGTATCAGAAATTTGATACATATATATGGGGACGTGGCTTCACCAGAAGAAAAGAGGGTCACTATGTGTATTTTAAATTAATTAGTGACCGTGTTATTTATTTGGTCTTGTATGTGGATGATATGTTGCTGGTTGGAAATGACAGAGAAATTATCCAGGATTTGAAGACCCAATTTTTCTCCAAATTCGACATGAAGGATCTTGGTGCTGTAAACTATATTTTGGGCATGAAAATTAAACGAGATCGAGAAAAGAGGAAGCTCTGGTTAAACTAGAGGAAGTATGTCGAGACAATATTGCAAAGGTTCAACATGCAGGATACTAAACTGGTAAAGGTTCCTATTCCTGTAGGTGTAAAGTTATCTGCTGAACAATGTCCCAAGGCATAGGAAGAAGAAGAGGACATGTCCCATGTTCCATATGCAAGTGCAGTATGTAGCCTAATGTATGAAATGGTCCATACTAGACCAGACATTGCATATGTAGTGGGAGTATTGAGCAGGTTTATGTCAAAACCAGGGAAGGAGTATTGGAAAAAAGTGAAGCGGATTTTAAAATATTTGCGTGGCACTAGTGATTATGGTTTGTGCTACCAAGGAGGAGTAGGATTGGACAAAGTTTTGGACATCTGTGGCTTTATTGATAGAGTGGGCTAGAGATATGGATCAAATATGATCTACATGTGGGTATGTATTTAGCCTATTTGGAGGTGAAATCAGTTGGATGAGTAGAATACAGTCTATAGTGGGTCTTCAACTACAGAGGCATAATACATGGCAACCACTCATGCAAGCAAGGAAGCAGTTTGGTTTCATAGTTTGTGTTCAAGTATTGGGTTGGTGCATCGAGCTATAAGGATAGACTATGATAGCCAAAGTGAAATTTTCTTGGATAAGAACCCTACTTATCATTAAAAGGCAAAGAACATTGATGTTCAGTATCACTTTGTGATAGATATGGTTGAGGATAAAAGGGTTTTGTTGGTAAAGGTGAACAATTTGAATAATGTTGCAGATGCTTTGACGAAGTCTATAAGAATTGAGAATTTCTCTTGGTGTAGAGAAATAATGATAATTGTAGGGCTGGACTAATGACTAAGCTCTCTTGTGCCTCCCTGTGGAAAGAAAGCAACAAGTGAGATAGTGTTGGCTGTGTGTTATATTATTTCCATGACTATCCCCATGTGTAAAGCACAGGGGGTGATCGCCCCTCCATCATTGCGCCGGGCGCAATAGGGGGGTCATAAGGGGGGCGAAAACCCCCCATGTCAGGGGGTTTGCAAGGGGAATGTAGCCCCTCTACACATGGAACCCTGAGATTTTTTTTTTGGACCCTATATTAGGTGGGCAGACCTACCTATGGTTTTGTGCATGGGTTTAACACATGATTTTAGGCGTGATGGTTTTCTGTCTATGGAATTTTGTAGATCCAGTCAAGGGAATTACAATTATGTTATAATCCAGGGGTAATGTATTGGGGTTTATAAATGCTTTAGCATGTATATATATGTATTGTAACATTGAAAGGAACATAATTAAAAATCAAGCTGGTAGTCCCGGTTTTGGGTTCCAGGGGAAACTCTCTGTGTATATCTGTTTTATGTTTTATTCTCTCGCTATTGTTTATTTTCTATTTAAGAGTTCGTTTGACGATAATTTTTGTACATGGTTAAAACATAAAATAACTATAAAACAATCATAAACATCATCTAAGATACACATTTGAATTCACTACCATAATCTAATTATATACACCTCTAGCACATATAAATATCATTATCTAGCACACAAATCTACTAATTTAATAGTGCATCATCATCGTGATCACATCTAACAAAACAAAAACATTTTAATCTAAAAATTATTGCCATTCACATCCCTAAATTAATATAAATATCATTTCAAATAACTTCTATCATGCACATACACATCTCCCTTCAAGGACATTAAATGAAGATATCTAACATGACCTAACAATATACACATCAACACTAATATATAAATTAAGTACATAAAAATGAAAAAATAAAATGCACCATATATATATATATATATATATATATACATATATTTATACAAACAATTCAAATATATATATATATATATACACACACACACACAAAATTCAGATAACTACATCAAGTCAAATAAGTGCAATCAAATATCCAATAAAACATACGTAGTGCTAGCTTGGTTGTATCTGCCTCTGCATGATGCTGGCCTGCATCCCTCATAATTGTCAGTACCCTATTAACTATGATTATATGCTGCATAAGGGACATCATCTCACACAGAAAATCCCTATACAGACCCACGAACACAGGATCCTCGGTGATATTTCGAGCCCTCACAGGGCATACTCCTACATCAAACAAAAATTTGGCCAATTTTTCGCGGTCATCCATCCTAACTCGCAGACCAACACAACTATCCTGGAATCCCATGCCCCCCTAAGAATGTGCCTCACCCTCTTGGGCCTCACCCATATCCTCATCTCCTCCGACATCTGGTGGGGGAGGAGGCATGCCCCCATAAAATGTGTTGATGTATACAAAATATATAGTACATAAAAATAATTATACAATTTCATTAAACTATTTAATAAAACAAGTTAAAGAACATGCTAGAATAAATTTTATTCTAACTCATTAAAACAAGAAAATGAAACTAGATTAATTTAAAGAAAACAATAATATTACATCTATCATCTGGAGGCCCAACGGTTGTGAAGAGTTTGTTGTGACATCCTCTCCAAGCAATCCCTACAAATGGAAATGATAATGCAACAATTGCATGGTCATCCTCACTGGCCAGTAGCACCAATGGCTCAGGAGAAATCTTGGTTGGATACTCTGGCAAGCCCCTCTTGGGTATCATCTGCCCCCACATGTGCATATAGACCTCAATGATAAGCGTAGGAGGGTGACATTCAAATGTAGGCCTCACCTCTAGAAACCTCTCAAAAAATAAACAAAAAATCTTGGAAGTGAAAGGGAAGGTCTCCCTTCGATGTCTCAATGCACAACATATATCTAATTCCATGCAAAACTACCTCAAAACGGTGGTAGACCATCTAATGCATCATGGCACCAGAATCAAAGAATAAACATAATGCAAAAGAGGAAAAATAATGCACTAGCCATCACTACTAGAGTCTGTAATCGTGCTAACTAATAATAAGAGGCACTTGACCTCCTCTGTAGCAAAATAAGAAATCCATAACCGTCCACCACAGAACTGAAAATTTGATGGATGGACTGCATGGGGTCTGACATATCTTAGAGTGTACGCAAATTTAATATTAGCTGCAACCCCATAGCGGAAATTGAGTAATTGGGAAAAATACTCCCCTCTCCTGGATAGGCCAGTGATAAAGTATATATCCTCCTCAGTGGGCCTATACCACACCCTAGGACCAACACGCAAAGCCTGTTCTTGGACACTTCATTAATGGATCAAATTCACCAATAAGATAGAGTGCGCCTTCAGGAATGTAACCTTCTCATAGTACTTGACAAAGCATACATTCCTCAAGAGTGCTCAGGTTCCTGCAGTAATAGGGCAAGGGTATAAATCCCTCTCCCTCTCTTTGACCTGCCTTGTTCGAACCATATTGTATGGGTTCGCCTACTTCACCCTTTGATGACGTCTCTAATAAATGATTTCCATATAAAATACATCATCCTCATACATAAATTTTTTTTTTTTTAATTAAATGAAAAATGTATTTATAAATATGGAAACATAACTTTCAATTAAAAAAAAAAAATCATTGGTGAGCTCAAAACATAGTCATGCATGTTGAAAAGTGTAACTAGGTTCGGTCTTCATAATGAGATGTGTAATTGTGATTTTATGTAAATGGAGCAAAGTAAAAAAACAAAATTATTATTGTAATACTTGTCTCATGGGTTTCATGAGCAAGGAATTTTATTTTTAGTAATCCCTCCCATCGAGTCCTTACGATTGGTCATAAATTCAAATTGAGTCAATGTCTTGTATGGAGGAAAGATTTGATATAAATACTCCGCTTCTTCCCTCATATTTATCTCTATCCCCCATGAAGGATATGAAGGACATTAAGTTATGAATTAGAGGCATTGAATAATCAATGTCACTTATAACCCCTAGCCTTCAAACCCTTCTTGGGCATGTTACATTCATATATGAGTCAATAAAATAGCCAAATAGCCCTCCAAGACCAAGCTCAAGCATATCCTTCAATTTGACCTTAAATTAAATTATGAAACTTCACTAAAAGACATGTTGGCTCACCCTCAACTCAATTTGGCTAATTTACTTTGGAAAACCACTATAAATAGGGCAGATTGACTTCATTTCAGAGAAATATTTTTGGTCAAGGTTTGAAGCTAGAAATTAGTTCGAAGATCATTAAGAAGAAACCTTATAACCAGTGAGGATAAGAGAAGGAAGAGCAAAATATTTGGCAATTTGGGATTGTTTTTGGGCCAATTAAACTCCACACATGTGAGATTGTAGACCTGTCTATTCCAGGAAGAAGGCCGAAATATTATAGTCATAGTAAGAGAGTATTTTGGGTGAAGAACAAGGAAGATATCAAGCTAAATTTTTAAGGAGCCTCCACCTAAAGCGAAGGGAATCAAGGTTCCAAAGTTTATACTTCACACAAGCTAGGGATCTGAAGGAAGCCAAGAAGTTGCAGGCCTGAGGGAAAGAGAAAGGAAGCTGAAATTTGAAGTATAACTGAGGTACAAAGGAAGGCAAGCAGTTGGACCAAGTGTTGACTTGGGCACGAAAGAGAAGCGGTGAAAGGGAAATTGTGTCTTGGTCTTGCAGTGGAAAATAGGTCAAGGGTATTGGTCTTGGTATTTGTCAATTGAAGTCTCTATAAGAAGAAGAATTTGTTCAGATTTTCCTCTCCAGTGGGAGTGGTTTTGGTCCTGGATGATAGCCTATACCCTATGTCTCATATCTATTTATGGTTTATGTACTGGTAGCTCTTTGATGAAGAAGAACACTAATAAACTAGTAAAATAAGATCCTAATCTAAGAAAGTAAAAAGAATTTACAAGAAGCTATCTAGCAAAGAAAAATCACTTAATCTGGATGCCCTATATTTATCAACATGGTATCAGAGCTAAGGTGACAAAGTCGAGGAATATAATCTTATAAAGGGACACTCTAGGATCAAATATCATAAAATCAAATTGAAGGATATCAAAGTGAAGTCTTTATCTACATCGAAGTATCCAAACCCTAGATCAAAGAAGAAGTCTACACCAAAAATAAATCTTGGGATCATCAACAAGAAAAGGAAGGAAAAAGCCCTATATATACTAGAGGTGGAGATATCTAAAAATCAAAGCCACTAGAAGCTTATTCAACCAAGAGAATCACTTTAAGGTCAAATATCACATAATATTGGAAAAATTCAAAACCCTAGAAGCATTTTTGGATCCACACTCTATTATCACCGAAGAAAACCTAAGAAAATATGAGTTGAACTATCTTAAATACTATTCATCCAAAGAAGGCTAGATTAAAGGGCATTGTCATCATCTTCAAAAGGTTGTAAGTCAATTTACCTCTCATTGAAGAAAGGTTCTTCCAATTGAAGGACACCATCAAGATGTCTCCATAAAATAACTGATCTCCCTCTTTTAGGGGTCAAGTATCATTCTTGACGAAATCTGTTTCATCAAGGATAAGGTTTCTATCATCTATATCATCATCAAATTCAAGGAAGAAACAAGTGGAAGAAGCATCTTAACAAGTAAGTATATTTCCACATCTGAATCTGTCAAAATGTTTTTTTGTAAGGAAAGCAAAAAATTGGTTGGGTCTTCAAACTATCTTGCATGGAAGAAGAGGAAAAATATAAATATCATTTAAAATGATGTCATGGATCATGTCAAAGGATCTATCACCAAACCTACAAAATAATTTGCTCAAGAACTTGATAATTTTATGAAAGGGGAAGTTAGGACTCAAACGATTCTCATAGAATCCATCAAGGATCCCCTCATTCCTTATGTAATCTCAAAACTTAAAAATAAATATATGAAAAAGTGGTAGAGTTGTATTCCATAAGCACTGCAGGAGAAGTTATCTCATTAATGCAAGAAATATACACGTTGAATATGCCAAAATAATAAGGTATAGCCTCATAATTTCAGAGGACATCTGAAACTAGGGATCAACTTCAAGATCTAGGAGAAGTCATGTCTGATAGAGAAATGGCTATAGTAGTACTAAATGCACTACGAGAGGAATGGGGTAACTTTAATTCAATTATTTATGGGAAGAAAGAAGCTACCCCATTCCATGAACTATGGTCACTATGAAAAATTGAAGAATCTATACTGAAGGAAAAATATGATGTGGGATCAGTTGAGAAAAATTAGGCATATGCTACAATGACAAAAGGAAAGGGAAAATTTGGAAAGTTTGGTCCTTAGAAAAAGAAGAAGAACATGGCTAAGATTCAATGCTATGGGTTTCAAAAATATGGGAACTGTAAAAGAGATTGTACTAAGATGAAGAATGAAAATAATAAAAGAGGAAGAGAGGAAGCCCATATCATTGAGGAAGTGCAGGAAGCTGAAAAGAAGAGGTCAAAGAAAGAGGAAGTAAAAAATCTCTACTATGATTGAGATAGTCTTCCTCACCTAGTTATTTTTAGTTTCTATTTTCATGTTTTCCTATTGTAAAGTATATCTATCATATTAGGAGGAGCATGATAGGATGCATCATGGAATCATAAAATCATTTGAATCAACAGCTCATGACATCATCATAGAGAAGCATGAATGATAGCATAATTAGGTCCATGGAAGAAGATAACTCTTGGTAACTTCATTAGAAGGACTTATGGAAAGTCATCTGAAACAAAGATCACCATACACCAGTTAAGGGGAAACATCTTCTGGATGAGGATATGTAAGATACTCTATTGGAATCTTAATCAGAAGGTTCACTAATGAAAAGGGAGCAAGTATTTCATCAAGAATTCTAGTGTGGAGGAATTCATGAAAGGATGATTTGATGTCAACAAGCAGGTCAAGAGATTGAAGTTCTTTCAATCATGGAAGATGCTAAAGGAAGATGACCTAGAAGAAATATGAGGTATGTATGCTTTTATTGGATTAATTAAACTTGTATCATATAGTTTCATGTAACATGGATAAATTTTATATCTTGAGAGCATGAAAAAAAGAAAAGGATATCCTCCACTAAAAAATATGCAGGAAGGCATAGGTCACACACTGAATAGATGAAATAAACATAATAGAGGTGGTTGACAATAATTGAAGGACCATGAAAATAAGTTCTTGGAAGGAAATATGTGAAGAAAATAAGGAAGAGATTGTGAAATATGAAACTATGAAGGAAATAAACATCCAAGGATTGGAAAATTTGACTATGGTATCTCCAGGAAAGATATGAAGACTCTGATGGAATTATGAAAAGGGAATAGACCCTCGAAAATGGATATATTTTGGAGATGTGTTAATATGTATACAAGATGTTGATGAAAACCTGAAGATGTCATGATGAAAGACCATCATAGAGGTAATTTTTATTTAATGTTCATTTCCTATTTTTGAATCATATATGGATGGGATTATGCAGGGCTTCCAAGGGAAGAGATGTGGATGTCTTCCACCATTAATAACCATGTATTAGGATGAAATATTCTTAAAGAAACATGGCATGAATAAGGCAACATGGCATGAAGGAAGGCCAAATATGGACCGATGGATCACTTTGTGCTGAAATGATGACATGGCTCAAGGATGAAAGTGATGGATGGTTTATGCCCTATGAATAAGTCCCAATAAATTTAGACTCCATGACAAAGAAGAAAATCATGAAATCGAAGGAAGGAGTTCTACAAGCAACTAGTTGTCCCATAATCTCCACCTGATGAGTTGTTGGAAGCAGGTACTTGGTCATGAGGGAGCTTGATCAAGTTCCTATTGAAGAGGGATATTGGGTACATTCCTTTATAGGAATGAGTACATTCCCTCAGTGGAATGGGTATGTCCTTCGTAAGTTGAGAGGGAGAGATATACACATCGTTTTTGTCTTCACCTGGGAAGAGAGAATGAAGGATTGAATAAACATATGGAATCTGATGCTCTTTAAGGATGTGTTAGGGCATTTAAGATAAGAGTAGTTGTAGAGGAACTATATTCTTTGAGGAATGGGAATACAAGATAAGAATAGTCCTGGTGGAACACACTCTGAGAACCCAGTTGGAGTATGGTCTGAGAGAGACAATGATGAGGGTGTCTATACATCAGTGGTATCACCAGCATTGTGCTATGATCTTTTGGAGAGATAGAGCTATTAGTCAAGGCCTTGCTATGTGACAATGCTATTTGATATGCCACTAAACAAATAGGTTACCAATCTGAATCTTCTTATGAGAATTATTCAGATTGAGAATGACCAAGTATCATTATGAATACCTACCTAGTTAAGAGGGAGTGTTGAAAAGTGTAACTAGGCTCAGTATTCATAATGACATGTGTAATTGTGATTTTATATAAATTAAGAAAAGTATTAAAAAAAAATTATTATTGTAATAATTTTCTCATGGGTTTCATTAGCAAAGAAATTTATTTTTATTAATGGCCGCTTCCATTACGAGTCCCCGGGATTGGTCATAAAGTCAAATTGAGTCAATGTCATGTATGAAGGACCCTTCTTGGGCATGTTACATTTGTATATGAGTCAATAAAAGAGTCAAATATCCCTCCAAGGCCAAGCTCAAGCATATCATTCAAGTCGGCCTTAAATGAAATTATGAAACTTCACCAAAAGACATGTCAGATCACCTTCCACTCAAGTCGACTATTTTACATGGGAAAACCATTAATAGGGAAGCTTAGCTTCATTTGAGAGAATTTTTTTTGGTCAAGGTATGAAGAGAAAAATTAGTGCGAATATCATAAATAATAAACATTATAACCAACAAGGAGAAGAGAAGGAAGAGCAAAGAGTTATACAATGTTTTGGGACTGTTTTTGGGCCAAGTAAACTCCAAACGTGCGAGATTTCATACCTATATATTTCAAGAATATGACCGAAATATTACAATCACAGTAAGCGAGTCTTTTAGGTGAAGAAAAAGGAATATATCAAGTTGAATCATCAAGTAAGAAGCCTCCACCTAAAGAGAAGGGAATCAAGGTTCCAAAGGTTATAATTCACATGAGATAGGGTTTCTAAAGGAAGTCGAGAAGTTGTAGGTCTGAAGTAGAGAGAAAGGAAGCTGAAATGTGAAGTATAGCTAAGGTACAAAGGAAGGAAAGAATTTGGACCAAGTGTTGACTTGGGCATGAAAAAGAAGAAGTGAAAGGGAGCTTGTGTCTTGGTCTTGGAGTGGAAAATAGGTCAAGGGTCTTGGTGTTGGTATTCATCATTTGAAGTCTATATAAGAAGAAGAATTTTCTCGGGTTTTCCTCTCAAGTGAGAGAGGTTTTGGCCTTGGATGACGGCCTACACCCTGTGTCTCCTTCCTCTTTATGGTTTATGTACTATTAGCTATTTGATGAAGAAGAACACTAATAACCTAGGTATAAGAAGATCCTAAACTAAGAAAGTAAAAATCATTCATAAGTAGTTATCTAGCAAAGATAAATCACTTAATCTGGATGCCCTAGATTTCTCAACAATGCACCAGTGTTAGTTCCTTTTCAAGTATAATTGCACTTGTAGCAGTGCACACATAAGTATGATGCACCTTTTTTGGTTCACAATTTTAAAATTTTATAGCACTGTGGAAAATTGGTGCACTTGTGCGCATATATAACATTTTCACAGTGGTATGGAATGTTCAAGTTATCGAATGCACCAAGCTATGGCTATATTTTTAAATATTAATTTTGTGGCGAATTTGGTAAATATAAATGCATCGAGCTTGATGCAATGATGTACAATCTATCACATCATTCTTGACCCATTTCCATTTATAAATCACACCACAACAACGACGATGTGTTATGTTTACACACTAAATTGCAGTGCACCCTGTAAATTTACAGGCAACACTGCTATCTGTGTGAGTCAAACGTATCGAATGCACAACTCAGTCATTTTTTTTTTTGAAAAACAATGGAAAATTTAACCTAATTTACAATTCTAACCTGCAAAAAAATTTAATTACAAAGAAACATACAAATTACTTGGATATTTGGTCATTAGGGAAGCATTGTGGACACGTAATGGAGATTTTTTTAGGACGGTTAAAAAAATTTGGAAATAAAAATAGTGAACACGGTATAGAAGGATGGTGAGAAAGAGAAGCATCGATGCCAGGGCTCTTTCAAGTGGCAAGAGTATGCCGCTCGTCCTGTGTTTTTCTCCAAACGCACTAGTGCATGAAATATCGAAAAGCACCACATCTTTTTAATTAAAAAATATCGCGGTGATTTTTCTTGAGATGCCCCAGGTCATTCCTCTACAGGAATCACATCGGAGCTGAGCTTTTACTATAGCGCCGCTATTTTTTTAGAAATTAAAAATCACCTAATGGTGTTCTTTAGAAGATTCCCGAGGGTGTTTCATTATGCTTACCACACCCGGGCTTTCTTGGAAAACAACACCACATTTCTATGAAATTTAAAAATATAGTGGTGCTCTTTATTGGTATGCATCGAGGCCTTTTACTATGCAAAAGGCACCAATGCTATCGAATATTCAAGCACCGATGTGTTATGTTATTTAATGCACCATGATTTTTAATTGTATAAAAATAAATATTTGATGGTGCACCATGTTATATGCAACATCGGTGTTTGTATAGATAGTAAAGCACTGGTATGTTTGTAGATTTTATATGCACCATAAAAAAAACATTTGCTAAAACATATGCTCACTCACCTCTGCTATAAATGAACTTTTGGGCTATTTTTATAGGGGATTTTGAAAAAACCTCTGCTAAAAGGTCTTTTCCTTGTAATGTTGGCAGCTTAATTTATTTTCATTTTTCTTAATTGAAACCCTAAATTGTTAGTATTTAATTGGCACAAAATCTAATCTTCATTCATTCTTCATGTTAAATCCTCCACGTGATAGTAATGTGGATTATGGATTGATTCATTGTAAACTTGATGATGTAAAGTGTTAATCAGATGAAATATGTGGCATTCACTTTCTATAGTTGACTTCTATTTCAATCTAAGGAACCATTTTCACATTATAATTTCTGGGAACTAGCTCTGTGTTATCCTTGCGATAATATAAATTGGTAAAATAGTGGTATATTATCCTGTATAGTTTTATTTCTTTCATTAATAGTGCATTCCATTACAAAAAAAATCAAAGTGGAATTATTTAAAAACTAAAGAGAATATACTGTGAGTGGTGATGTTAGGATAGTTAAACACTTAGGAAATAAATATTTTTTAACAAATAAATTGAAATCTAATGTATAATTAGACATAAATTCTACCATACCTTTAGGATGTAATGCTTGGATTTCCTTCACTCCAATATGTTCCAATCTTTAATGACATAACATTTTATTTTTCCAGAGATATTAAGGGGTTTTTATTCTCCATGTCCACCATTACGTATAATGGAAATATTACACCCATCAATGATAGTGCTTCCCAATAGCTTGTATGCAGGTCCTTAAACCATTTCTACTTAAAATAAATTTTTTGTTCTCTTTTTAAACACAATATGTACACCTACATCACTCATATTACTTACAAATATTAAGTTTCCATCTAGTTTTGGAATGTGAAAAACACTAAGAAGTATTTTAATCCTTCCATCCTTGGGAAACAACTTAACTCTTTCATGTCTTATGATTCACAAGTGTATCATTGTCTTACAACAATTTGTATCAAAATTCATGGTGAAGTCTAACAATGGATCAACTTATGTTCATACATGATATTTACTCATATTTTCTTCATAACCTTTTAGATATATAGTATGAAAATATTGCCTTGACATCGATCAATATGTATTTTAAACCTTTACAACAAAATATTGTACATGAATTTTTATTTTTATAAAACAAAATAACAAACTATAACATTCACACACATTACATAGAAATTTACCTTGTAAACATTTAACTAGGAAAACCAACAAATGTTTAAAGTCACTTTTCTAAGTCTCATTATATTAATTTCACTATTTATAATACATTATATAGGATTTTGTGGCATCCAAATCCCTAATAATTGAACCATATTAAATCCCTTAACCATAATTATATTACAATGGAATGAAGTACTATTGGGAAAAAGGAAAGCAAAATGGACCAAAAATGGCCCAAATATTTTTTCTCAGAGACTCTTCCCCAAAACCCCTAGGCAATGTGGTGTTAAGGAAAATAGGGTATTCCATATAGGACAAACATTTTCATTAACCAATCACACAACCAAATATAATATCCTAAAACTAGTATTTTAAATGGCTTAAGCCATATAAGAGGGAAATACTCCACATCCCCAACTAATGTGGCTAGTTGAGACAATTTCATTAATTAAAAAATAAAACTTGTACATAAGAGAGTTTCTCACAACCGATCTTCAACAATGATAGTACATGCTCTTTAAATAAAGATCATGGACCAATCAAGTGTCAAGCCACATATGAAAGACCATTATTATCTAGGAGAATATGAGCCACTAGATCACTATATTGCATAAAATATTTCATGAATACAAAATGACAATGCAACTAATGAATTCTAAAGAAACACACTAAAAAACACCATTTTACGTGATAGAAAAATTGGAAAAAGTTGTAATTAACTAACTCCTAAGTGTTTAAATATCCTAACATCGCCCCTTAAGAACAACCGTGCATAGGATTGAAGGATTTAAAAAGGTGACATAATATGAGAAAGAAAGAGATAATTACGTTTATTACCCCTTAACGAAAAATTCTTGAACTCATAACATAGATCGAATTTTAGAAGAATTTTCTTTTGTAAGAGACTTTGTGAAAATTCTTGCGACTTGATCAACTATAAGGGAAATTATAACTTCAATAACTTGATCATGAATAAGGCTTATGATGAAGTGCATTTGTATCTCAATGTGTTTGCTACGTTGATGTTGAACTAGATATTTGGTGAGCTTGATGGCACTATGATTTTTGCACCATAGGGTGGCCAGATGTTGTTGTTGGAATGTAAAATCCAAAAGGATCTATTGAATCCACAAGGATTTTTGAAGTATGTTAACCACTACTCAATACTATACTTCTACTAAAGAAATATTAATATCTTGTTGCCTCTTACAAGCCTAAGAGAAAAGTCCCAAAACAAGACTAAAAGACTTCTGATCATTAGGGTTTCCAACCCAATCTAAATAAGGGAAACAAATTAACAATGCAATCCACCTCCCTTAAAATGTAATTTATGCTAAAATAAACTATACCATATATATACCGAAGTGTCATTTTTTCTACCTTCCAATGACTCATGGGGCCCTTGAATATACTAGGCCAATGGAAAGGAAATAAGAATATGGGTATGAGTAAAAAATAAGAGGCTTCTAACTAAATGATGGTACAAAGTGGCATCGACTTTGGATGTAATGCAGGTGGAAACAAGTTTGAATCTAGGCTAGAAGGGATAAGGGGCCAGTCTACAATATTCCATATGAAAGTTATGGAGAAGGTCACATTTAGATTAAGAAAGAGAAATTCCTTCCTTGATTTATAATATTTGGAGGTCAAAGAAATAGTGAAAATATCCTGTCTAGCATTTCAAACTTCTTCTCAAGATTTTATTTTACATGGCATAAAATTTTAGGGTCATTATGAATGAGGATAATCTCATCAACATAAATAACATGGATTATGATATGGTTTCATTCTTTCTTGGAGTAGAAATTAGGGTAAAAATGCCATCTAGAGAAGTTAGTGCCAAGAAGAAATCTATCCATTTTGTACACCAAGCTCAAAGAGCTTGCTTAAGATGATAGTGATTTCTTAAGGTGGAAACAAGGATGGAGTCACTTTGAACATAACTATAAGGTTGTTCCATGTATATTGCTTCATGTATATCCCCATGCAAGATGGAAAATTTAACATCCATTTGATGAATCTCCCATCCATGTGAGGAAACAAGGAATATAACAAGGTCCATGAAGTTCATTTTGTGATTGGGGAAATCATTTTATTGTATTCAATTCCTTCAACTTTAGAGAATAGTTTAGAAGTTATTTGGGCCTTATGTCTTTCAACACTTCCATCTAATGTATACATAGTTATTTATATGAATTTACACATAACAAGTTTTGTTCCTTTTGGAAGAGGCATGATCCAGATTTATGCAGGAACACAATAAAATAAAGAAATAAACATAAACACAAAGATGTAGTGGAAATAATACTTCATTTCATTAATATCAAATAACTGAAATATGATTACATGCATAATGGAAATAACGTAGCTAGGGCGCTGGTAGCTTATCTCTAAGAAGAGATGTGGCGGATACATGTCTTTGAACTGCGTTACAGTGAGGCTCAAAGGCCTATTTATTATTGAGGAACAATGGAAAACTATAAACATTCAAAGACCTAACCCTAGTCGATGAAATTCCACAACTATGGGCCCCGTTTGGGTAAATTGGTACATAAAATTCCCAGAGACGTAACTTTGGCATATGATCTTCGTTTGATGCACTCAATACCTCGTTAGAAATATCTCTCCGAGGAATACAAATTTTGATGTGAGACACATCAAAGGAACTTACATGTGGCTCCTAGTTTTCCCCAAAAAATGTCGTTTAGGGCTTCAAAATGGCTCTAGAAGTCCAGAACCCAAAAACTAATAAAAATATTAAATTGTGCTACAATTAAGGAAAATGAAACATTGAAAGAACCAATGGTGGGTGTCCAAGTGGATTAGGTGGGTGGCCATCAATATCCACCTAGATCATTCCTCCTCCCTTAGGAAGAAATAGTCAATATCTGTAATGTTGAGTGTGTCCAGTAATGGTGGAAAGTATGGATGAAGGTGATCCACATTGAACATTGGGTGATGACTAAGGAATGGGGAAATGTTGAGCTCAAATGAATGGTTTCCCACAACCTTGGCTATGTTGTTTGGCCCATATCGCAGTGGGCGAACTTGCAGTGGAGCCCAACAAGGTGCTCTTTTTTTTCAAATGTAGCCAAACTGTGTTGCCAACCTGAAAGTTGTGTGGCACCCAATTCTGATCATGTCATTGCTTGTACTTGGTATTAGATTTCTCCAAGATGTCGTGGCACTGCTGATGGACGTGCTGGATGCGTTTAATAAATCTGGTTGCTTTATTAGTCTTAGATAGTACACGTGTGCATTTTTTCTGTGTGGTTGCATGAGATATGGTAACATCAGGCAGTGGCGCACCTAGGGTTAAATCAATGGAATGCTTGAACTGACATTGTAGAGGAACCTCTGTGGGTGAGGAGAAAATTTCCTCGTTTCCTCCATGAATTTTTCCATCTATTGCTACCGTGCAGGGGAGCCTTGTTTGGAGGTTATGGCCATAATATTCTTCTTTCCCTGTGGGTAAATTGTAATGAAATTTTTTTTCCTGGTTTTCGAAATAATATTACTGTGTTGTTTTGTAGTAATCAAAGAGATGGCAGGAGGTGGTACTACCTCCGGTATCCTGTACAACTTCTTTCCCAAAGTAAAAACAATAGAACAACGCCTAGAATCATACACAACATGTTATTTCCACAAGTATGGTTTGCCAAATAATATATCAGACACATATGGAGGAGCAACATCACACAATACCTCATCCGTGAAGGGATTGATGCTATACAAAAGGTGACACTACTGGCAGACGCAAAGATCTCTTCCTTGGTGAAGCCACCCAATAGTATATGATTGCGGGTGTACTGTAGTCGGTAGGTTGATCCGCTTCATGACCTCTGCTGAAATGAGGTTCTTTTGGCATGGAAGAGACGTTCCCCATCCTATAGATCCTCGGGCTCCTCCCTATAGAGCTTGGTGGTGGTAACTATGGAACTGGGTTCCACATTAGTGATTTTATACCCTTTGTTATTGCCCTTGTCCAATTCTGACTCAGGATCAGAACATGCATCTGATTCAGATGCCTTCAATTCGGCCACCAACGACTGTTTGTCCAGACACTCGCTTGTGTTGTGAGTGGGTATATTATGAAATTCACAACACTTTCCCGTGTCCTCCTTTGGATTTGTGGTGTTTTTTTGAGTAAACCTGCTTTGGATTTTCTCCTTTTTCTGCGGTTTTGGAGCGCCTTTTCCTTGCTTTGGATTTGCAGATTCAAAGTCTCGCTTCTTCTGCTTAAATTTCTGCTTGATCTTGGTGGCATATCGATCTGTCATGCTAAGCGAGGTAATGTAAAGGAACTCTATTTCCTCATGAATGTATTTGTGAAAACAACTGTGGTACTTGAGCACCAAATGTTTCCCTAAATATTTAATACCCAATTTTGTGCGGAGGCTATGGAACAAATTCATCAGCTCGTGCACATCTTGATCCCTTTGCTGCTGTAGTGTGGTCCATTGGATGTACTTGTCCTCATGGCTCCCCATGGGGTAATATTGTTCCTTGATGCCATCTTGGAATGAATTTCAAGTGGGTGCGACCGAGAACAGAGAGGGTTCCCTCTCATCCTTTCGCTCACAGTAGTTTTCCCACTAGTCTTTGACATGGGGGGCAACTTTGAGGAGTGAAAAGTAATATTTTCTTGGTCAGAGAAATCATGTACCGAGAAATACCATTCCAGAAAATCAAATTATCTATCTACGACATATGAATCTATCTGGCCTTCAAATACCATAATGTTGAAGTTGACTTGTACCTTGAAAGGTGTGGTGCCTCCAGAATGGCTTCTAGATGTAGATGTGCCACCTGTAGGCATCTGTTGAAGGATCAGGGAAAAGTTATCCATCATTGCGTTCCTTTGTTTCTCAAGGGCCTCCTCGAGCAATATTTTTATATGTTCTCTAGCTCCCTCGTATTTATTTTCTTCCGCCATGGGACGTTGTCGAGTTTTGCGAGGCTGATCTTGCAGGGGTTCGATGAGATCGAGCCCTAAATCCTTATACCCTGACCTCTTTGGCGACATGCAAAGAAAAACAGAGAAAGAGCAGACCGCTTTGATACCACTGATCCAGATTTATGCAAGAACATAATAAAATACATAAATAAACATAAAAACAAAAATGCAGTGGAAATAACACTTCATTTCATTAATATCAAATAACTGAAATATGATTACAGGCATAATGGAAATAACCTAGCTAGGGCACTGGTAGCTTATCTCTGAGAAGATATGTGGCGTATACAAGCCTCTAAATTGTGTTACAATGAGGCTCAAAGGCCTATTTATTATTTAGGAACAATGGAAAACCCTAAACATCCAAAGACCTAACCCTAGGAGATGAAATGCCAAAACTATGGGCTCTGTTTGGGTAAATTGGTACATCGACTTCCTAGGGACGTAACTTTGGCATATGATCTTTGTTTGATGTGCTCAATACCTTGTTAGAAAGATATCTTTGAGGAAAACAACTTTTTATGTGATTAATATCATAGGAGCTTCCATATTGCTCCCAGTTTTCGCAAAAAACATCGTTTATGGCCTCAAAACAGCTCCAGAAGTTCAAGACCCAAAAAAATGCTAAAAATAGTAAACTATGCTACAATTAAGGAAACTGTAACATTGAAAGAAACACTGGTGGGGGTCCAAGTGTATTAGGTGGGTGGCCATCGATATCCACTTGGATTAGGGCAAAAGTTTTTAAGTTTTTCTCATCACTAAGGAATGATATTCTTCATTCATTACTATATCCCAATGTGTATAGACTATAGACTCTAAGTGTTTCAAGATCATAAGCCTTTTAAACTTGATCCAAAATATATAAGCCTCATTGATCGAAATCTGGACTAGGGGAAATTTTTTTCTCAAAATTCAAAGTGCTAAGACTTGCACCAAACTAGAATGACAGTGACTGGCATGTTGCTAGGAATCCAACACAACTCGTTTCGTCGAAAACTGAGCTCGGATGAAGAGGTTACAGTTTGTTGATCACCGTTCAGAACATGCAAATTAAAAAAAAAAATTGCAGAACATGTACAGGCTGATGACATGGCAACCCAGTTAGCATGCAGGGAATATTCTTCAAATTTTTCCCAATGGGACTATGACAAGTTTCACAATTGGATTCGCCAGTTTGGTTTGTGAAGGTGAAATTCACCCAATGTCCTCCAAGTTTGAATTTGGGTTCATGATGATTTTTATGTGTTGGAAATTATTTTATGTTGTATTAAGGTTATATCTATTTGATTATGAATCCAAACTTCAATTATAATTTCACATATATTTTGTTAACCCTAAGGTTTCAGGTTATATGTATTTCGGTGGAAAATACATTGTAAATTCCGCATATACATTACCAAATTCTAAGGTTTAATGAGTTATGGTATGGTTAAAACAAAGTCATATTATGGTGGCAGAAAAGTTTATTAGAGTGCTTATATCATATTTTTTTTTCAAAGGTTTATGTATATGGTTTGTGGGCGCATTTATGCGGTTGGCCAAAAACGTGTATCGAGAGGCGAGGTCGGGGCTCGACCTCATGACCTCCCCCACTCCATTGTTGTGCTCTTACCAATGAGCCACATCTATATCCCTTGTAAAGGATTGGCGTGAAACATGATTTGAAGTTGATGTGTTTCTCCAATGGTGGAACGGAGGGGGCTAGCCCTCCTCCCACAAGACCGTGCCATATGCCCAAGAACAAGAACTCAACTAAAATGAGCTTAGTGCGTAGTTTATCCCTTCTAATCCAAAATTAACTTTAAGAAGCTGATTTTTTAGCTGGCGAAGTTTCTAGAAGCACCTCCAAATATGGCACCACCTCCTGAACTGTCAGAGCTATCTGAAGTTTGTAAAGATTTAGAGGGATAATCTAGGGGAAAGTTAAATGAGGCCTATCTTGAGCAATTTTCGACAAATTTTGGCTCAGGAAGATTCATTATTAGTAGATTGGAATGCTCTATATCCATGGGAACAAATTGCATAGGTAGAGGAGAAATTCTACAAAGGTCTTTGTCACCTTGACAAATTTTGAAGCCTAGTGCCACCAGGAAGGAAGGCCATGCCCAGATTAGTTGAAGGCCAAATGGAGTGAATTAATAGTCATTTTTAGATGTATTTTATGCTTTGAATGTAGTGGTACAGTTTGTAGATGTGTTGGATTACTTCAGAATTTTTTTTTGTCACTTTGGAGATTAAACAAGCCCATGACCACCATGATGGGAGGTCAAGCCTAGATCAGCTGGAAACCAATTTTAGAGATTGAATAGTCATTTTTGGGGTATTTGAGTGTTCTGAAGACAATGGAACAAATTTCAAATTCATTGGAGCACTACAGGTGCTTGTAACTATAAATTTGACTCTTAATCCCAAGAAGGCCTAGCTAGTTAAAGTAGGTCCATGGAGATGTAGCCTAGGAGGGGTGAACTCCATTATCATCCATTATGTTATGTGATTGTTGTGAGTTACTTTCCTGCATTTAATTTTTTGTAAATGAGTTTTTAAAATTTAATTAACTGATAATTTGATCTTCAAAGACACATAAACCCCTTCACAAGTGGTTAACTTGAGACGATCTTAATCACACATTTTTAATACTATTGAGGGAGCTAGCATAGAAATAACTAGTTTTCCCATATTCAGATCATGTTGGTATCAGAGAAAAAATTTAGCTCATTTTAGCCAAGTTTAGCTAGAAGAATTAGCTATTGGTTTTTGAATTTATGCAAGGATAATTAACTGTGTGCAAGTTAATGTGTGAAGGAGAAGACCAAAATTCAGAACTAAATTCTAAAATCCCAGCAAATAAGCTTTGTATGAATTGCAGGTGTGATGGAAATTCATGAAGCAATGTTTCTAATCAATCTTCCTTAGAAAAACTCTTTGATAAAGAGATGTTGTAGAAGCTATACATCATGATTGATATGAAGCAAGAGAAGTATGAAGATAAGAGGGAGAGCATTAAAATTCAAGAATAGTTGATTGCCATGAAGGAGGAGAAGTAAGGGCCTCTTAAGAAGATGCATGATATGGAGACTCAAATCCATATTGCAAATGAGAAACTAGCAAGGTTGCATGAGATGGAATCAACTCCATGATGCCAAAGAAGCCTTAGCCAAGCATGTGCTTCAGAAAGAGGTATGCAATTCAATTTTAGCTTCAATTTCCTCTCAAAATGAATTTGTAGGTGCTTTTGAAATACACACTAGAGGAATAGGGTCTAAATTATTGATGAAGATGGGCTATGAAGGTAAAGAATTGGGAAAACATGCACAAGGCATAATTGAGCCAATTGTTGTTAATGAAAGGCCTAAGTATTTGGATCTTGGTTATGAAAACATGATGGAGAAAGATCTAAAGCCAAGGAGGTACAAAAAGGTGTTCCAAGAAGGACTTTCATTTCATGTTCATTACCTCAAGCTTGTGAAGATTGTGTTCATGAGGAATGCAAAATTTTTACACCCACTTTGAAATAAGGTGCTCATAAGCATGCAACTAATGAGAATGGAAAACAAGAGGATGCTGAAAGCTCTAAAGTCTTTGAATGCATTGTTGGTATTCCAAAGAGAGCCACTACCTCATCAAATTAACCTCCTCAAGAAGGCGACAAAGGTGAATGTTCAAGATATAAATCTGCTTTTAATCAAGTTGCTTTTTATTATGATAAAAATGGAAAATTCTCACATAAGATTTGAAGAGAGTATGTATGTTCCTTTTTTGGTTTGGACAACCATAATGTTTTAAGATGTTGGAAGAAGACAGCCATGCATAGGAAAATTTCAAAGAAAAGGAGGGGGGAAGCCAAAGGTACATTGGTAGAGTAAGACCATGTTGAAAATAAGATGCGATTGTTTTGCACTCATTTCCATAAGCAAGGTCATATTGTAGACAAGTGTTGGCATTAGGGGAATTTTGAGGTCTAAAATGGGCCTCCTAAGGAAAATGTACAATCAAAATTCACTTTACGAGAACCAATCACATTTTAGGGGATGACATCATCCCTAATGGTTGAGGTGGCATTGCTTGAGTTAAAGGTACTTACTTGTCACATTATCAATGGTGGATAAAAACTCATGGTTAACCATGGTAGTGCTCTAAGTACTTTTAAAGTCAAAGTAAAGTACTCATAATAATTGTCATTTCACACTTTTTGAATAAAATTATATTATTTTCATTTCATATTTCTTGAAAGAAACAATGCATATCTCTATACATTTATTATATTATATTATTTTTATATAGTATATTAATTACATGCTATTATACAATTTAAATAATATAAATTTTAATTAATAGCATATTATATAATTAAGAATTTGTAAATTTATATTTATATTTTATTTTAAGTTCTTTAAGTACAAAGGACAAATGTATTAGTTGTTCAATGACAATAATTTTTTCTTGAAAATATCATTCTTATTTATAGTCACATCAATACAATTTTTTTATTAATTTTATTTTGGTACAACTTTTGAATTGAATTTAACTATGGTTACATGGATTGTGGTGCAAAAAGTGAATTCCAAATTCATAAATATTATTTTATTGGTTTAGCTATTATTTTATTATTTCCTTAGGAGGCCCATTTTAGACCTCAAAATTCCCCTAATGACTTTGTATCCAACGAGTGATCCATGACATTTGAAGAAGGTGGAGATAGAGAATGCAAGAATGGAAAAGAATATTCCACAATCGATGTGGGTCAGGATGATTCACATGATGATGATGTACAACATAAAGAAGAACCATTGAAATGGTTTGGTAAAAGATGGTTAGATTTCTTATCCAATTAATGCTTTGCATGTCTTTTGATGATTGATGCATTCTTTGCCTATTGAATGCATGTTGCATGTTTACACCAAGGTGTTTGAAAGTGGGGTGGGTTGACTCACTTTATTGCAGCAAAATTTGTTTATTTCAACTCTTTAAGTACATGTACATATGAATGGGGTTCTTGTACTTATGATTGTACTTGTGAGAGAGTTGAAGAATTGTATACATGCATGAGAGTTTGTGTGTATGAACAATGGAATTTTGATGGTTTCATTGTGTTTGAACATGCATGAGTAATTGAATTGTGTTGGTCGATTGCTTTGTTTAACATGTATGTTGTCAACTTGAGAGTGTTGATAATTTTCACATGCATGAGTATCGACTTGTGTTGGACAATTGTGTGTTATATGCATGTCATATCAACTTGGAAGAGTTGATTTTGTCTCCAAAGATGAAAATGAGATGGTGAAGAAGTGTTTCATGAGATGTGAAATTATTTTTGTTTTGGGAAAATAATCATCAAATTATTACACATGTTTATGCTTGACCCGAGAGTTAGTCATTTGAAGTGGCATGTTTTGTCGGCTTCTGTTGGGTTGATGAATTTTGAAACCAAGATGTAAGAGTACATGGCGATGTTCACATGAAGTGAATTTTTTTGCTTGAAGGAGCAATATTATATGTCGTCAAGTTATGTTTCTTGCATGATGTGTTTTTTAGATACGAACAACAACCAACAATCTGAATATGTTGTGTTTGTGACAAGATGTCAAAAAAAAAGTTTGCAGCCATTGTAGACCATTTTATGTGTTGACGTCCAGATGTGGAATTTGGAACCATGGAGGTAAAAGAATGGTCATTTATTTTCTTATTATTACTGATGATTGGAACTCATTGTTGTATTTCACTAAGATGGGCTTAATTTGGAAACATAGATTCCAAGGAGAAGCTTGCATCGAACGCATGTTTGTGAAAAGGAGGAACATGATTCTCAGTGGGAAGGAAATAATTTAGTTTTCCAAGCACCGAGGAATTGATTTGGTACAAAAAAGTGTTGTATCAGTCAGCAAGCAACCAAAAAGTGTTAGATTGGATCAACAACAAAAGGAGAACATTGGTTGAAGAGCCAAGCCATTTGGAAGGCAAGGCATATCAGTGAATTGAAGTGGTTTTCATAGTGATTTTTCTAAGTAGAATCAAGATGATAGAACTTGGGAAACAGAAGAGTGTTAAGCTCTCATGAGATAACAAGATTTTGTGGGTCCAAAAGCGTGTTAGTTGGAAGGAGTGATCAGAATATGGATCAGGGGCAAAAGTTTGCTCAAAACTAAAAGTGCTCAGAATTGCACCAAACTATAATGACAATGACCAGCCTGTTGTCGGGAATCCCACACAACTTGTTTCATAGAAAACTAAGTTTAAATGAAGAAGTTACAATGTGCTGTTTGCCATTAAGAATAAGAAAATTTTAAAAAAATTGCAGAACATATACAGGCTGATGACATGGCACCCAGTCAACATGCAGGGAATCTTCTTCAGTTATTGTCCAATGGGACTGTGATAAGTGTAAAAATTGGATTCGCCATTTTGGTTTGTGAAGGTGAAGTTTTCCCAATGTCCTCCAAGGTTGAATTTGGGTTCATGATGATTTTTATGTGTTGGCAATTATTTTATGTTGTATTAAGGTTAGATTAATGTATATATATATATATATATATATATATATATTATTAATCTAAACAATAATTATAATTCCACATATATTTTATTAACCCTAAGGTTTCGAGTTATATGTATTTTGGTGGCAAATACATTGTAAATTTTGCATACATTACCAAATTCCAAGGTTTAATACATTATGGTATGGTTAAAACAAAGTCTCATTACAGTGGTGGTAAATTTTTTTGGAGCGCATATATCATAAAGTTTTTTTTTCAAAGGTTTATGTATATGGTTTGTGGGCGCATTTATGTGGTTCACCAAAAATGTGTATCGAGGAGCGAGGTCGGGGTTCGACCCCGTGACCTCCCCCATTCCACTCTCATGCTCTTACCAATGAGCCACAACCATATTCCTTGTAAAGGATTGGCATGAAAAATTATTTGAAGTTTATGCATTTATATGATGTTGGAATGAAGGGGACCAGCCCTGCGGGCTGACCCTCCTCCCACAAGACCGCGCCATATGCCCAAGACCAAGCGCTCAACTAAAACTTTATTAGTGTGCATTTTATCCCTCCTAATCCACATTTAAATTTAATTTACTCGTTTTAAGTTGGCGGAGTTTTTGGAAACACCTCCAAATCTGGCGCCACCTCTAGAATTGTTAGAGCTAACTAGAGTTTCTCCAAATTTAGAGGCAAAATCTAGGGGAAAATTAAATGAGGACTATCTTGAGAAATTTTTGACCAATTTTGGCTCATTAAGAGTCATTCTTAGCATATTGGCATGCTCTGAATCCATGGGAACAACTTGTAGAGCCAAAGGAGCAATTCTACAAAGGTTTTTGTCACCTTGAAGAATTTTGAAGCCTAGGGCCACCAGGAAGGAAGGCCATGCCTAGATCAGCTGAAGGTCAAATGGAGTGAATTAATAGTCATTTTTAGATGTATTTGATTCTATAAACATAGCGGTATAGTTTTCAGAGGTGTTGGAGCACTTTTGAAAGTTTTTTTGTCACTTTGGTGATTAAATAATCCCATGGCCACCGTGAATGGAGGTCAAGCCTAGATCAACTAGAAATCAATTTCAGAGATTGAATAGTCATTTTCGGGGTATTTGAGTGTTTTGAAGCCAAAATAAAAAATTGAAAATCCCTTGGAGCACTACAGGTGCTTGTAACTAGACATTTTACTCTTAATCCCAAGAGGGCCTAACTAGTTAAAGCAGGTTTGTTATGTGGAATTATGGATTACGGATAAAAAAATTCTTCCCTAAATGTGGTCCACATTTAGAAAAATAGGTTAAATAATTTGCAACTATCTTTCCTAATAGTAAATAGACACAAATAATAGATCAAGAAACTTACTTGGAGTCCAAGCGCTTCCAAGTCTCCTTCTGTCGCTCTTGTTGTAGCTTCAAATCCAAGCTAGACCGCCAAAATATTTCTTGCAAGAATGAACACTAAACAACAAAGAGATTGCAATATACAGATGGCTATTCAAGTTATTAAGTTAAATCAATGAAACATGAACCATACACATCATATAAGAATTCATAATATGAAATAACAAAGCTTATACAGATACATATCTGGGAAAGTAAGTAGCAATCATTATTAATGGATATAAGGGGAGGTTACAACCAGTGATTGATTTGATGTCACCATCTCCAGCATCATCCCAGCCTCATCACAATGAACATCTCTTCAACAGTATATCACGCAAATCAAATCCTCAACTGAAATTCCACCAACATTTCTCTACTCAATCTTTTCTTTCTCAAGCACTAGGATCTGTGCTCAATTTATAGATGAGATGAAGGTAGTTTCACAATCAATGGCATTCTAATAATAGGAAAGACATGTTTCTCAGTTCAGAGGTGTTGGATGGACACATGGATTCAAATTTTGACACATATACACTCTTCTAGAAGGCACTGTCCATGTGGAGATTCCAGAACAATGAGAATTTCGCTCCAAATTGACCAACACACCCTTGAGTGTCGAGAACTGCTTTGCAGAGCACCCTTGAATGGAGGTGCCTGAATATGCAAAGTAGTTAGCCCCTTGAGAGATTGTGTTGGTGAGCTCATAGGTGATATAACATGTAATTCAAATCTTGGAAACCTTGCAATGGAAGTCATGGATGATTTGCCTTTTTTCTTTGTCTTAGGGCATGTAGAAACTGAAATGATAGTGAATGACAGGCCCTATTCATTAGTTCTGGGGATGATGTCCATTTAAACAAGTCATTGGGAATGGAGCCAAAATTGACTTATAAAATATTGCCCACTAAATCATGAAGTCAGAATAATAATAACAATATTTTTTGAATGATATGCTTTACATTGTGATGGGTTGGAGCTAAAGTGGAGTGGAGACTTGCATCAATCTTACAATACATTACATTATGATATATCCTCTTGATAATGAATGGATGAGGGAAGGAATTCCCATGCTCAGCACATAAACTATCTAATAACATGTACATAGTTCAGAAAGTCGTCTACATTGGAATGTTGCCCAATACAAACATGCATACAGATATAGGCCCAAGTTCGGATGGCGATCTGTATTACAGTCACCATAAATACGATGTGTACAACAATCTTGAAATCACAGCCCAGATGGATGAAACTAGATCTGGGATCTTCTTATCTCGTTCACTCGATCGTTCAGGTACAAGTCTAGCCATGCGAATATATGATTTGTAGTCGAACATGGTAAGACATGTGAGTTGTTAACAAATGCGAGAGAACCACCATTGATGTCAATGGCCCTCAAGGTACTGCAATAAATTTCGTAAGGCATGAATAGATGATTTGATGTCAAACACCCAAAAAAATATTTCGGTCAAAAGTCTGGAAGCGAGGATCTTGTCGATGCTGTAACAAGCCTCATGGTATTGGAATATGATGTTTCTAAGTAAACTTCTTGGATGGTGATTTGTTGTCGATAGGAGGCTACCTTATTGAAAAACGGGAGTTACTGATTTCAAAGACAAAGGCATGACTTGATATAGCAATTTTCAAGGATGAATGTCATGAGAATGAAGGTTTATGAGTATTGTAGAAGGATGACTATTCACTAGATGACTTCTCTTGAACATATTGGCGACACAGAGATGAGTTGGTAGCATTGACCCAAAAGCGAAGTGAAGGTATGATGAACCATAGGTATGAATGAACCGTCAAGAAGATTACCCAACCGAAACAGTCACGGTGATGGAGTGAAGTGTCATGTTCAAGAGCGACCTGCTACCGTAAAACATTCTGTTTACTTTCTCAAATTTTCCCCGGTCATTTGTCGACCAATACCTCTTTATTTTTTAACAAGCTTGAGGAGGATAAAATATTCTTGATCTATAATTCAACCCTTCAGGTGAATAATGTATCGCTATTTAATAATTTAACGAGTCTAGCGATGAATGAAACTCGATTCTTGCCATGATCGACAAGCCCACTGCTATTTTATTTTTTAATGAGCCTAAAGACAGTGACAGCCCGGTCCTTTTTCATATTTAGAGAGTTTGAAAAAGAGGACGAAAGAAAACTCCATAATTACCTTTTCGTAAAGTTGTCACTCAGACCCGAAAAAGTGTAAAATAATATCTGAGAGAATCTCTTAGCCATGTTCGACTAAGGCATTCCTTTTTCGTAAATAATCCATCTCAGTCCGAAAAAGGGTTAAACTTAAAATGAGTAGATATCAATTCATTTACTTTTACGATCTCAAAAATACAAGTGCTTGGCAATCTTTTCACATTATCGGAGTCTGAAAAGAGTTGAAATAAGACTCTAGGGGTTTCTTTTTTGCTGTTATCGAAGCTAGAAAAAGAGATAAACATGTGCTTCAATTCCTTTTTCGTTTTTAACAAAGCTCGAAAAATAAGGATAAAAGCATGCTTTGTGGTCAAATCATTCTTGAAATAAATCTGCATGACTAATCTGCTAATCAGTTGTAAAGCCTGTTCATAACAACATCAAATTGATTAAAAATTCTTGTTTCATGATAAAAATATAATAAAACTATAGTCACAGCAATAAATGTGATTTGAAAATAATCAAATGACTAATAAAAGAGTTTTACTATTCATTTTTACCATTTTCATTTTGGAGCTCTGAACCTGTTTTTTCCCCCAAACTTCAGCTGTTGATTGCGATCGAATCTGTGGACGGCTTTCATTGTCGTTTGATCTAGGTTAGTTTCATGAACCCTCTCTTTCATTCAACAATCAATTAACTTCCTTTCATTGCAAATTTTTAGGGTTTTGGGCCCCTTAGGGTCTTTTTCAAAAGAGGGAAATGCACCCTTGAGCATCGAAAACTGCATTGTGGAGCACCTAAATTAAAGCCTAGGTGCATATGAAACACACTGTCCCTTTTTCAAGATTGAATTGGGCTCAATTCTCATTTTTTATTCTTGCAATGTACCCAAAATTTGTTTAATTGTTTGCATGAAAAGGAGTCTAATGTGTGTTATGGTTATGTTTTAGGATTCCATCGGACTAGAATGACGATTACTTGGAGAGAAAGAGAGCATGAAGAATATAATATTATTGCCCTAAATGATCCAGGTACAATAAGAGCCCTAAGAGATTGTGGCTTGTTAAAGTACATCCGTTTGTCAGGGATGAGGCAACAAATGTAACTCTTGGAGTTCTTAGTTCAAGCATGGGATCAAGCTATTGAGGAATTTCACATTAGGAACAAAGTGATTCCTATTAAAATGGAGGATGTATACTTTCTTATAGGCTTGTCGAGGAGAGGATTTCCTATTTCCCTCCTAGGGTTTGCTCTCGGAGGAGAGACCGTGAGAGATTATGTTTTGCAGTATTGCTATCTAGGGGTAGAGCCAAGAAAGGATGGGAAAATAAACATTTGTGACTGTTGGCTTGAGGGGTCTTGACCCATGTTTAGTGTGCAAGGTTTGCCAACAAACCCCTGTACTACTGGCCCTTTTGGCAGTGACCCACTTGCACAGGTCACAGTCTCACCCAAAGTAGTATGGGTGGGTGTTGGAACCAGGTTTCTGCATCCTGAGAAAGGAAGTGTAAGGCAAGCAGGGCTGTGTTATGTTCAGGTTACCTTGTTCTGCACAGGGTTAAATACATATCCAATTGCATCCACGTGCACTAGATCTAAAATTGTATGCTTTTCATAACATCAACACAATGCTACATAACCAGGACAGAACAGATCTAGATCCAATTCAATACACAGACTTTCATAGCAAGATATAACCAGAATGTAACAGATCCAATCATTCAATATACAGACCTTCGCAGTGCAAAGACATAAAATTCATAACACAGTAATTACCAGAAATTCATTCAATAGTACTCATAGATTCAGATCTAATATTCCTGCATATTCATTCATTCATCAACCTTTCCTTACAATTCCCTTCCCAACCTGCACACACAGCAGCAGGGTCCGCACACAACTGGACTAGGATCTCCACGCACACAGATAGCAGGAGTCCATTCCCAAAAAACCCAAACAGATCGCTTACACAACATATCGCATCAATAGCTCATCAAATCCTACCTCTTACAATCCGAAATGCCTCTCTATTTATAACAATCTAGCTTTAACATTCCTTTGTTCCTCAACCCATAGTTTTCGGACCACTAGTTTACCATTTAACCCTTTACAATATGTTTGGGGCTTTGACCCACCCCAAAAACCCTGCTCTATATTAAATATAATCCAAAATAACCAAAAAGGGTCAGTTTTGTAGCTTGTTAGGAGACCCTGTTCCAATAGTCCCCCAACACAATCTTGTGACTCGTCCTGAGTCACTTTGGTGGCATGCCTTCAATCTGTGAACGCAAGGTAGCCAGGGTGCGAAGGAGTGATGGAAGCACTTCCTTGCTTTGGGCCGCATTGTGTTGCGCAATATTGATCATCATCAGAGAAGCAGGTCCATCAAGATCCAGACCAACTCGTTCCAACAACCGGTGGAGGCATGCAATGGCGGACTGTGCATCATGTGCAAGCTGGAGTGCAGCATCAGACCATGGTTTCAAATTTTTGCACACAATATTCTTGGAGTGATTAAGGTCCTCAATCTTGTGTATGGCGGCTAGGCGATACGTAGGGGTGCGGGGAGGTGTGGAGGCTCGAACTCGATCTAGCACATCTTCTACCTGCTTCAATTCCCATTGGGCATGCTAAAGCGTGGGGTGGTGTCGTGCTCTCGTCCATAGCTACATAGCCTCTTCAAGTAATTGGGCCCCCTGTGCCAGTTGTTCCTGAATAATGCGTGTTGCATCAGTGACCATGACAATTTGTTGGGCTCGTTCTTCCAGAGGCATGACATATTGCTTGCGCCTTTTTTGGTCATGGGGGTGCACTTCTTGTAGTACGCTGGTAGACAGTCTTTGTAGCTCTATAGTAGATAGCTACGCTAAGTCTACTTGAATTTCCCCAGTAATCTGTTCATAAGTGTGAATTATGGCAGTGCGAGGGAGTAAACACACGTTGCTTCTAGCGGGCGGGGTCTGGAAATGGTGGAGATGTCGCAGCAGGTCCCGGTACCGCAACATCCCTGTTGAACTTGGTTCGCAGCTAATCCTTCCGGGTGGCAGCCCACGCGCACTCCTATTACTGCACTCGACGTCTCCCGGTCTTCTTATCAGTTCCTCCTACAAGTTGGGATCCATAACAGAGAGACGAGTGTTATATAACGTATGAATAAGTATAAAAAACAATAATACAAGTAGCCAATGCCGCTTGATATTTGAATAAATAGCCCGACCCAATGTATTCCAACCATCTACGCCCTAATCAAAGCTATTTAATGGCAAGGTAGCTCACATGTGGCGCGTACTCGCGATCTGTCGAACCGTGCTTATCATAAATGGTGATATTGATGATCTACCACCCATTTTCTGCATTTGTGAGTGTCTTTTCGCATTAACTCGGGATGAGATGACATCCTTCCTTTGTGTCCAAGGTTGTGTCCCTGCAATGTCAGAGCGTGGCTGACGTGCTGAGGGAATTTTCGTGCTTCGACGGAAGGTTGACACAAGGTGATCCTACAAGTCGATCGGGAGTCTTCTCGAAGCATTTATGCCATTCGTGGAAGGAGAATTTTTGTGCAAGACGGCTGCATCATACGTCCGTAGGTGATTTATATCTCGAGAAGTTCACAGATTATCCCGGATACACATGATTGTAGACATGTCCGTAATCCTATGCGGGCTGACATCAGTAGTACTCTGGTAAATCTGGTTGGGCAAGGGTCGAGCACACCCTTGAGTTTTGCACGTCAGCAGGTGGCCACGTGGGTCGACTGACCTTGGGGCCCATCTGGCTAAGGGAGTCTCTATACGGAGGATCACCCTACTCCAATACTTCCTCTGGGTAGGGGAGACAGGCCCCTGCGTGTGCTTCATATCGGTTTAGCGGTAGTGCTTCGAACCTACATTCCGTGAAACCCTTAGGCTTCACAAGCTTCTGAGTGTCATCTGCGCCCTCTTGGCAAGGTAAGGCTCTTTCTATGGTAGAGATGCGATGGAAGTTTTTGATGGTATGAAGGCTGTGAAGCATCGAAACCTCATGCAGCCGGCTCTGCCAATTTTCTAGCTCTTCATTGGAATTGGAAAAACATTCACTATCCTTCTCCCAATAGAGCATCCCTTCATCCATGGGGTTAACCCGATCTTCATCTTCCGCAGTGATCTTATAAATATGATCTAATTATTCCTTCGTATGGACAGGCTCGGTATACTGGACACCTTCCATGGGATCCAGGGGTACTATGACACGCATACCTTCGCTTTCAAACACCATGCTTCGTTTCTTGAGGTTGATAATACCTCCCATGTCCATTGCCCAATCTAGTCCAAGGAGCTTAGGGTAGGGGTTCGCATCTTCAACTATCTCAATTACTTCAAAGTTAGCTAGGACCCTTGTCCCTGCAATGTCAACCATAACTTTTGGTAACCTACCCAAGGGTATGATTTTCTGTTGATTTTCCATGCGCAGTTGGATAGTGGACCATTCCAATTTGGGCTTCCCCATTCGTTTCCAGGTCTGCTTAGGTAAAAAATTGGCATCAGATCTAATATCTAAGCATTAGGGGAATTTTGAGGTCTAAAATGGGCCTCCTAAGGAAATTATAAAATAATAGTGGAAAGAATCAAATAAGATTTGATGACATTATCAAATTTTAGAGGGAAAAATGAAAAAAACTACTTTTTCAACTCATATTTTCAACTTATCTCCCAAAGTTTTTACTCAAATTTTGAGCGGGCGTACTCGTTGGATGCGAAATTTAATTCCTCATCCAAGGAGTACCCATGTTGCATACTTTCGATGGGTCCTACTACACGAAAAATGAGAAATACATGAAAAACGTGATTGTAATCACGTTTTTTTATGTATTTCTCATTTTTCATGTAGTAAGGTTCATAGAAAGTATGCAACATGGGTACTCCTTGGATGAGGAATTAAATTTTTCATCCAACGAGTACTCCCACTTGATATTTGAGTACAAATTTTGGGAGATAAGTTGAAAATACGAGTTGAAAAAGTAGTTTTATTATTTTATTATTTTTTAATATTTTTACCCTTCTATTTAAAAAATGGTAAATCATCCCCCATGGTTGACATCATCATCTTGAATCCTATTGGTTGTTATAAAGTTTATTTTTGTTGTACATTTTTCTTAGGAGGCCCATTTTAGACCTCAAAATTCCCCTAATGATAACCTGATCCATTTCATAGTCTCCGATTTGTGAAGTTAGCCACATTTCTCTCCCTGTGCGTTTCTTAGAGCTGTACAATTTGTGCACGTCCTTGGTCTCAGGAATCAAGGTGGGCCGAGTTGCATAGGTATTCATTAAGGCCAGGAGGTTTCTTACGGCCTGCGGGTTCTTGAGCAATTTCAGACATGCCTTCCAAAAGGTCCCAATTTATTCCTCGCTTTGAGACTGCGCAGGGGCTGCTAGTAGTGCCTATTCTTCGTAGGATACCTCTTTTCTTTCCTTGGTGTCTAGCCTACTACGTGTTATGACCCTTACACTTGGATCTACTTCTCGTAGCTCAGTTTTAACCCTATGTATGTTTTGCGTAGGGGTAGGCTGCTTTTCTTGCATTCTGGATATTAAGATTGGGCAGTCTTCTACCTCATGGTCCAGCTGTTTGCAGTATTTACATGATGGCCTGGTGGGATTAGGGAATTCTATGGAAAATTTCCCTATTTCTCCATAGTTATAACAGATTAGCTTACCTCGTCCTCATCCCGCGCTTCCTCCCCAACCTCCTCTGCCTTGGCCCGGTGATCCTCCAAAGTGCGCAGCCAGTCTTGGTGATACAGGGTCTGATTGCACCCGATATAGGTTCCTGCGATCCATCATCAAGTCATACATTCGGAAATTCTGTTCGTTATGTCCTACGGACCAACATAATAGACACCATTTTCTTTTAGCTCTGGGACATATGCACCTAGCCGAGGGCAATGGTTCGTATCGTGTAGGCCTGCTACCCGACAATCATCACACCATACCGCAGATCCGCTTGATCCTGGTCGCAACAGGACAGGTTCCCTACTTACCCCTGGGCATAGCGGACTAGGTCCTCCGACTTGCATATAATCAGTTAGTAGAGGGCATTGATCCCTTGTGTGACTAGAAACTCAACAACTTATACACCAGAGATCTGCGCAGATGTATTTTCCTCGCTCCTTTCGCAGGTTCTGTATCTCTATGTGCATAGCTCCGAGTTGTTCTTGGATCTGTTGGAATCCTGCTGAGGTATCCTCCCGGGGAGTAGCTTCTAACTTCATAGCGGCTTCTATAGCTTTCTCCTATGATTCAAAGGTTTGCTGATTCATTGGTGTGTGCAGGTGAGGTAACAACATGGCGATGAACCATTCCGTATGTTGTCTATCATCATACTCGAACCCTCCTTCCCTCATTGCCTTCTTTAACTATTCATCCGCCTCCCATACTGATTCATATGCACCTTGTTTAAAATCCTTTACGTCTGCTACCAACTGGGACTAAGACTTCGGTTTGCGGAATTGTTGCTTCAGAGCATCCTTAATATCCTGAAAGGAGGCAATTCCATTCTGGGCAACATATCACATATACCAGTCCAGATCTCTGTCTTCGAATGCTAAAGACAGCTGTGCCCTTTTTATTGTATCACTTGCCATGTTATACACAGTCTAGATAGAGTCCGTAATGAACCAAAATTGATCCATGTCCTCATCTCCTACCCCTTTGAAGTAGGTAGTTTCAAATGCGCAGCCATATCACTATCTAGGGATGAAGTTATAGGCGAATTATTACCCTTGCGTGCCGTAAGTGGTGATGTAGCTGGTTCCTTCACTGGGCTATAGGCGGTCCTTCCTCTGTCAAGGTTGGTCTGATAATACTTACCGCTGTGTGTCGCGCTCCCGTCTGGATCCGAGGTCATTCAGTCGGTATGGCTACAAAGAATTCTCTTCTTGCACAACAACTTCTTGATCAGTAATGGTAACGTCCTCAGAAAATTACCCCAGAATCCTTTGAAGAATCGTCGCTCGGCCTCAGAGTATGATACAAATTGATCAATGGAAAATTTTGTCACAAAGCCTCCTCGCACACTATCCACCTAGTGATCCGCCGTGCGTGTAATAGTATTATCGGTTCTTTCCAGCTGTTCAAGCAGATCTGGAGTCCACTGAGTGACTCGCTCGTCCTTCCAGCACTTTTGGAATTCTACCAGCCTGGCGAGCCAATCCTGAAGCTCAATTGCAAAGGTTACAAAGAATATTTCGTAGCTTTCAGTAAGAACATACCTATTTTTCCACCTTTCCATCGTTAACTTTTCACTTCGGTTTTTTTTTCTGCAAACTCCTGGATCTACCTTTCGAACTCGTCCTCAATATCTTTTCTTTTAGGCTTCCAGTATTCTCTTGTCATTACCCGATCCTTTTCTCAGATCCCTTCTAGTCTCAGCAATGGAACCATTTGTTGGCTTGACGGGTCTTGACCTAGGTTCAGTGTGCAAGGTTGCCAAAAAACCCCTATACTACTGGCCCTTTTGGCAGCGACCCTCTTGCACAAGTCACAGTCTCACCCAAAGTAGTATGGGTGGGTGCTGGAACCAGGTTTCCACACCCTGATAAAGGAAGGGTAAGGCAAGCAGGGCTACGTTCTGTTCAGGTTACCTTGTTCTACGCAGGGTTAAATATGTATCCAATTGCATCCATGTGCACTAGATCTACAACTATATGCTTTTCATAACATCAACACAATGCTAAATAACTAGAACAAAACAGATCCAGATCCAATTCAATACATAGAATTTCACAGCAATATATAACTAGAACGGAATAGATCCAATCATTCAATATAAAGACCTTCGCAGCGCAAGATAGAAAATGCATAACACAGTAATTACCAACAATTCATTCAATAGTACTCACAGATTCAGATATAATATTCTTGCATATTCATTCATTCATCAACCTTTCTTTACAATTCCCTTCCCATCCTGCATACACATCTGGACTAGGATCTCCGCGCACACAGCCAGTAGGAGTCTGTTCCCAAAAAAACCAAACAGATCGCTTACACAACAGATCGCATCAATAGCTCATCAAATCCTACCTCTTATAATCTGAAATGCCTCTCTATTTATAACAATCTAGCTTTAACATTCCTATGGTCTGCAACCCATGGTTTTCAAACCCCTAGTTTACCCTTTAACCCTTTACAATACGTTCGAGCTTTGACCCGCCCCAAAACCCCTGTGCTATATTAAATATAATCCAAAATAACAAAAAAGGACCAGTTTCGCAGCTTGTTAGGAGACCCCATTCCAACAGTGATGTTCGAGATTTGCCTTTGAGAACCATTCTTTTCACGATCGCAAAAATTGATGGCACTGTTACACTACATGTAGATAATAAATCATATATGTAGTATGCGCTAGAGTGCATGGAGCCAATAGTATTCAACTGGTCTAAAGCTGTACTTTCTCAGATAAAATAACAACTAAACAAGGAAAAGGGAGGAAGGAAGAAAAACTTTAGTTATGGTTTGATCATCATTTCATTTTCCTTAGAGCAGATTCCACTGATGCAGCCTCAGCATGTGATGCTGGGTGTGTCTAACCCTAGAGATCCGAAGATCCAGAGATTGGTAGAACTAATGGCTAGGCATGTAGGCCAATCATCCATTATGTTATCGACTGCATTCTTCACCTAGTTCAGGCGACATGTTATCGCTATCGATGAGTATCCATACGCAGGCATCGATTTTTGAGGAGATCCATACTTAGCTTTACCAGAAGGCGCTTAGTGGGGTGCAATAGGTAAAAGTGTTTTGACCATGTTTTTGATTTTTATAAGGTTTATACAATGTTTTTGTATTTTGAGGTTTTCCCAAGACTAAACTAAATGTTTAATGTAATGCAGATGTTGGTCGAGTTCAACCATTAGAGGAACCAGAGCATGGAGCAGATGAGGCATCAAAGAGGGCCATCAGGAGAGTAGTCCTTCAGGATCTAGACATGGCTGAGACTCTGTCTGAGTTTCTATAGCACATAGAGGGGTTGACCTTCAAGATTTCAGATTTCTGGATCAAAGAGTTACCTATGTGACTACAACGCCACACTATAGGCATTCCTAACCAATGGATGCGGTTACTACGTAGGATAGCTAGATCTATAGCTTATTACCATGAGCATCACTAGTTTACTTTTGACATGTTGCATGCATTTTGAGGTCAGATGGCCAATGTGTCTTGGGTACAAATTTTGTAAAAACCTATTAATATCTATCTATTTGATTTCAATGATTTCCTATTTTTATTGTGCAATCCTATTCAATTATGTGAATGTTTTCTTTAAATGTGTTGCAAATGTCTTTCTAAAACTTGATTAGCCAAAGAATCGGTTAATGTGTTCAAATTTCTGGAAATGTGTTGATATTGAATAAAATTAAAGTGTCTTTCCAAAAGTCGAACTCTTAGGAAAAAACGATGCAATGTTGGTTTTCTAACAATATAAACACTAGTAAGTTGTAATACCACAAGTTGTGAGTCTAACTTTATAATGATGCGGTTAACACCAAATGAAATGGCATTAGAGAGAAGTTCGATCAACGCGATATAATCATCGATATTGTTTGTCGATATACTGATACAAATCCCTTGAAAACTCACTAAATCATCGTTCGGAGTGAAAATGGCCCACGTTTCAGAGGATAGATTATGCGTACTACGACTAGCACCATCAGCATATGCAACAAATGGTTCCAAAGATTTAGACATCTACGATGAAATGTAAAGCGGATTACTAACATCAAGAAAACTCTAAAAAAAAAACAAAGACAATGAATACAAATAAAAAACATATATATACAATATAATACAAAAAATCACTATGCTCATTATTAAGCATAGTAACGTTTCAGATACAAACCATTTCTAGGCTGTGCCAATGGAATTCCATCGTAATCCACCAACTCATAGGCTCCCTTAGCAAGAACTCTTTTGACAATATAGGGGCCATGCCATAATGGCTCAAATTTCCCTATACCTATCAGCTTCTTGATCATAAGGAAGGACTAAGTCGCCCTCTAAGAAAATGTGAGGCTAGACATTTTTTTCGTATTGCGCCTTTATACGTCTCTTATGCGCTTTGTTGGCCAATTGGGCTTCATGACTCATTTCATCAAGATGGATGAGGTTAACAATACACACTTCTTCTTCTGAGGTGTCAGGTAACAAGTCAATTGTGAGTTTTAACGAAGGTATTTCACATTGGATTGGAAAGATAGATTCCAGACCATACACCAATTGAAAAGGGGTAAATCCGGTTGCTTTTCTCACCGAGGTTCAGTATACACACAAGGCCGAGTACAAGATCAAATGCTAGTCTCTTTTAAAAACTCATATAATTCATTGAAGCATATGTTTAAGAATCTTGTTGATAGCCTCAACTTATCCATTTGATTGTGGATAATAAGGAGTAGAATTATCATGTGAAAATCCTAACTTGGCAGTCAATTCAGTCATCATATGGTTGCGAAAATTATTTCCATCATCTGTGATTATAGCCTGTGGGACCCCAAACCATGCAATAACATGATTAAAGAAAAACAATGCAGTTGTTTGTCCTGTGTTGTTGAATGTAGGCATTGCTTTGGCCCATTTGGTAAAGTATTATACTGCGACAATAATATAACCATGCTCCCCGGAAGAACGAGGGTTACAGGTCATGAAGTCAATACCCCATTTCGAAAATGGTAACACAGAGACAACACGATGCATTGGCGCTAGCAGTTTGCAGATTTTATGATCAAATATTTGGCACGCATGACAAATTCTGACCGCGAGGATGTAGTCGCGAAATATGGTAGGCCAAAAGTAACCAGCGTGGTAGCATATCCAGACAAGTGTCCACCACAAGCCCTAGCATGAAAATCATTTAAAACCTTTTCGTCCTCCTCATTAGTGAGGCACCTTCTTAAAATTGTATCGACACCACGATGATAAAGTGTATTGCCGACGATCAGATAATATTTGGCTTGGTATCGAATATGTCGTTGGTCAGAGCAAGATGTATCAGGTCGAAAAGTTTGAGTTTGGAGATAAGTGATGAAATATCCATACCAAGGATCAGATTATATGATCAGAAACAGAGACTCGTCAGGAATTGATGGTTCTGACGTAGTAGCAATACTCAGAGGGAAGGTCACAGAGAATTTTAGCCAAAACTAAAGACTTCTTTGACTTGGATTTGATGAATTCCAAATCAAATTCCTGTAAAATGACAATACATTTTGAATATTCCCCCCAAAAATTGATGTTATAAGATATAAGTCATGGGGTTGCAATCTAAAATGAAAATGGTCTTTCGGAATAGGATATAGTGGCGAAATCTTTGGACAGCATGAACAACTGCCAAGGTAAGAATTTCTTCATACGAATACTTAACTTCCATATCATTGTGATTATGGCTCAAATAATAGATCAGATGGTCTATCCCATTTTCTACTTGGACAATTACCATAGCAATGGTCGTATCAACTGTGGTGATATATAATAAATAATCACTCTGATAATTGGGGGGGTACATTAATGATGCCCGGACAAGAGTATCCTTGACAACATCAAAATAATCTTGTGCAAAATGGTCCCAATGGAAGGGAACCCATTTTTTCAAGAGCCGAGCAAATCCTTTAGCCATTTCGGCATAGTTGGGTATGAACCTCCTTAGGAAGTTAGCCTTTCCTTGAAGTTTCTGTGTCTGAAGTAAATTTGATGGTGCAGGAAAATTAAGAATGTTCTAAACCTTCAATGGGTCAATTCGAATTCCTTCATTTAAGATGACGAATCCAAGCAAACAACCAGAACCAACAAAAAACACACATTTATGTGGATTGAGGCGTATTTTGTAGTGTCGGCAGTGTAAAAAGATGGCTCTCAAATGCATCGGGTGATCAGTTCGATTTCATGAATGGGTAAGTAAATCATCTAGATATGGTTGAACAATGTGCTTGATGTAATTGAAAGCATAATCCATTGCTCTCTGAAAAGTTGCCCCATCGTTATTTAAACCAAACGATAGTTTCCTAGAAGCGAATGTGCCCTAGTGATAGATAAATGCTGTCTTATGTTGATCCTCCGGGCGGATATTGATTTGATTGTAGCCGAAAAATCCATCCATGAAAAAAAATATTTCACATCCAGCACAATCTTCAATAATTTGGTTGATCAAGGGAGTAGGATAGTTGTCTTTTGGACAAGCAATGTTGACATATCGATAATCGATGTACACTCTAATGGTTCCCTTTTTTTTCATGACAAGAACGATGTTGGAAACCCACTTAGTTAGTGGAATAGGGTAAATGAAACCAACACGCAAAAGTTTTTCAACTTATGCATTAATGGCAGCAGCCTTCTTTGGATGAACATGAAGAATGATTTGATGCATTGGTTTGACATTAAGATACATATTAATAGTGTGTTCAACAATATTAGTATCTATGCCTAGAATTTCCTCATAAGACCAAGAAAAAACATCACGGAATTCATGAAAGAGAGGACGATATGTTTCAAGTTATGATGGAGAAAAATATACACCGACATGAATATTTTCCACAACGCCAGGTTTGGTCGAAATATCGATAGAAATGGTTTCTTAAAAATTTGACAAATTGTGCTCAGAATCGATTGCATTAATAGGTAAATAATTCGAAAAGAAATTTTTGATCGATGGGTGATATAGTTGACTAAGATTATTTTCTTCATAATCAAGAAGATGGGAACGATGATGATAATCTTCCCATGGTTCTGCTTCTGACATCATGGTTTCCAAAATATTCTCATTTGTTAAGAAAGTTTAGGAAAAAGGATCAGATGGAGTACCAAAATCTAAGGAACGATCAACCCAAACAACCGGCGATGTTGATTTTTGGTTCTCCGCCCAAGCCAAATAGATTGATTGTTATGCCAAATCAATAGGGCTGGGCAGCAGAAACTCATCCAACGTAAAAATTTTAGAATCAACCGTACTCTTCCTTAAGTGAGATGTAGTGGAAGAGATCATGTAGCAGGTCTCTATGCTTGCAATTTCTGTTGACGTCGCAGACGGTGGTAATGAAAAGGTTCCCATGAGAGTGGAATCCTTTAAGAGTCCTACACCAATGTTCTGAAGTTCTAGTTGGGGTGTGTGAACAAACATAACACTTCCAGTTACCTGTGAAGCAGAGGAAAAGAAGGATAGCTGATTAATGACTGTGTTGGCACCTTTATATGGAAATGCAATCATTCTAAAATATGTAGAAGCAATTGCAATCATAGCATATACCCATGGCCTTCCAAGAAGAATATTGTAGTCAAGGGGTCCGTCAACAACCTCGACATAAAAATTAATTGTTTTTCCCCCTAGTTCAACATGCAGGTTATTAATAATACCACAAGGCTTATATGTACGTCCATCGAAAGCCTTCAACGTTGTTGATGATTGAGATAAGCGTAGCGAGCCAAGTGACTTCCAACAATTTAGAGACATAATGCACATAGATTCTCCCTCATCAATAATAGTAGGATGAGCAAGGTGATTGAGAATATTTACTTATATGGATAATGCCAATTCTATTGGTAATTGTGGCACATAGCCCATATGATTAAAGACGATGAGATTAGAATTAGTAGGATCAATTCCACCAATAGCAGACAATAAAGCTTGTTTTTGGGAGGGAAAATTTTGTAATACCTTAAGAGCTGACATAACTGAAGGGGATTGGGCCAAATCTTCAACTTTGTTATAGTTTTGGGTAGCTCTTGCTCGAGGATTATATGTCTATTTATGAACGACCCCCTTCGGTGGCTTAATTTTCAATTCAGGAACAGGAGTAGGCGGTACTGATTTCGTAGAAGGATTCATGGTCGAGGTATTAGGTTGATCAGTGGCCTAAATACCGTAATATTTATTATGAGTTGACACCAAAATATCTGTTGAAGGTTTTATGATAGATAACATAAGCACTTGAGAATTAGAAGTTGAATACGTAGCAACCAAATTTGTATCCAGATTCATAAATGGATCTGTCAACACAGCTGATGCATGTGAAGTCTTAATGATTTTTGAGACTTCAACGTGGTGAGGAAAATCCCAAAAAAAGTGTTCCTAATTATAGATTATGCATGGATAACGAGGTTTCCTATTTCAAAATGATTGATCAGATGATCTTTCCCACGGGTTAGAAGTTTTCTTTCTCTTAGATTTCCCTTTTTCTTACTTCTAGGTTGCTTGTCACTTTTGCCTTTGTCAAATGACACAACATTAATTTCGGAAGAAGGTGCAGGATCATATGCAGTAGTATGATGTATGCTTGCAATACCAATCATACCGTCTCTGGCATGAGAGTCCTTTGAAGGAGGAACAATAAAATTTGATCACGACGCGTTATGAATTTTTTCGTAGAGTGTGCTAGACTGAGTATAAATCAAGTCTAAATATTGGGCACGAGAAATGTACTGCTATTCAGTGACGACACCGCCCTTAGCCACATCCTCAATTATAGATGGTAACAGGGACTTAATGAACCATTCAGCAAGGAGTTGATCATGAATAAATGTTTTAACCATTCTACGATGACAACGCCACTCATGAACATGATCAGAAATGTGAGTAGCATTAGTCTGCTTAAAATTATTCAAGAGTTCTGTTCCAGTTTCATATTGTATGAGTAACTGGAAATGAGTCAAAAAGACAATAGCTAGGGTAGTGAAATTATCAAAATAAGCTCTAGGTAACTTAATGTGCCATTTTGCAGCTGGACAAGTGAGCATACGCTGGAAAATACGTAGCCGAACAGAGTCATCATTCAGGGTGTTTGATGAACACCACAAATGATAAGTCATTACATGAGTCAACGGGTCTTTCCCAGGGTTTCCATTGAACTTAGGAGTATCCGAGGGTAATTTATGGGGTATCACCAGCCACAAAGGAGCATAGTGGATAGGATCATTGGTGAGCCAATTTAAATTTGGTAACTCTAAAGTTCCAACAAAGGGAAACTGTCGATTAAGATCAGGTTGAGCATAGCCAGGGTATGATGGAATTGCTTGAGCAATAGGCCTTTGAGCACCAGCATAAGGAATCTACTACTGGTAACCCAGATAGGGGTTTTTTGATAGGAAAATGCTTGAGGATTCTATTGTCCAAAACCTGGATATGAAACTTGTTGAAATGAAGGTTGAGGCATTTGTGCCTGAGGTTGCCAAGGGGCCTGTCCACCAATGTTATATCCCAAATTAGGATAACTTGGATTTGGTTGAGGATAGGTATAACCTGGTTGTGGCTGTGACATCCAATAATATGGTAAACTAGCTTGTGAATAAATTATTCCAGGTACAGGCTATTGTTGTACATTAACCAAAGGATTTGGAGTCTGTAGGCCCAAGACTTGAGGGTATTGAGTTGAAGGACCCGACTGAAATGGTTGTTGTTCGACAGTTTGATTCTGTAACAAGGGTAAAGATGTATTCAAAAGTGTAAGTGATGTGGGTGTAACAGGTTGAACCGGTTGATACGAGTGTACAAACATTTGTGGTTGGATAGGCAGAGTGGGCTTCCATTGACAAACATTCATTTCGACATTAGGTTGACCAAAAAATGACAGAGTACTGTCAAAGCGGGTGACAAAAGGTTGCCCCCTAGCATGAGGAGGATAATAAGACGGAAAATATTTCCCTCCAAATGCAGGGAGTCCAGTTGATATGGGATTGGATGGAATATACCCAGAAGGACCAACTTGATATTGCCCTGATGATGTGTATAAATAATCAAGCCGTTCAGTACTCTCTTTAGGTTTACTAGTTAGAATACCAGATGATGACATTGGTGAAGTCCATGGATTTGAAGATGCACCAGAGAAAATTCCAGTTAAAGATTTATAACCTAATGGGACCAAAGGGCCACCATGAAAATATGACTCTGATGAAGTTGTGAACATAGATGGTGTAGCGAGAGTAGGTGCTGACGCAATTGGAATAGATGGTCCAACCAAAGATGTTGGTTCATGCATGGTTACTTGACCAAATGTATAAGTTTTTGAATCGACAGGAATTTGAGTAGGAACTGGATCAAAAAAAGCAGAGGATGGTGATTAAGGAAAATAATCGTATAAGTAAAGATCCTCCCCAAAATGGGTTGGAGTTAAAGGTGTCTCGTCTTGTGCGATTTATTCAATCAAAATCAAACTAGGTGGAAGGATTTCACCATCAGGCCCAAAGTATATTTCAAGAGGTTGACTGTGTGATATGGGAGACTCAATGGCTACAATATAATGTGGGATGACCGATATAGGAACAAATTCTCATCGTTCGACTTCGGGATGCATATGTTCTCGAAAAAAGGAGACAGGATCTGGATCAAATTGTGGTTGAACAATGTCGGGTTCAGGAGGTATGGTCTCACTGATTGGATGAATTGTGACCACGGGTAGCTGTGAGGACTCCGTCTCGACAACAGTAGAAACAACTTGTGTTGACTCTGGTATATGGGAAGATGATGCTTCACGAGAGGTACTGATGGTATTGGTTTTGGTTGAATGATGTCACCTTCGTCACACAGAAGTAGCTTTTGGTGGTAAAGGTGGTTTCAATGAAAGTCTACGCGAACGACGGGGAAAGGGATTTTATTCTTCCACGATGACTGATTTATTTTATGACCAAAAAAAAATAAAAAAAATAAAAGGTAATACTAGGCAAAAGGTTTACTAAGAAACTGTGAACTGCAGAATACCTCTTGGTGAACCAAGAAGTACGGGAAGGTAATCTCCTAGAATGCCATGTTCAGTGTATCACAATTTACAAGGCAGCAGACTCAATTCACTATGGATGGGTAGAAACCTAAAGTTGTCCTCCCAAATATAACTGAAGGTACGTGGAGGCCCAAGTCCATATTCGTGTTGTCTAATGCGAAACCACACAGTGAGAGCACCCCTTTATACTTTTCGTATTGTAACACCGCCCGATATACTCGAAAGTACGTGGAAGAGCTCTGATATACTTATGTACGTGGAGTGAGGTATCACACTCGAAATGTATCATAGACAATTAACAATAGCTGCTATGTTTTACGATGCTAGAACACGTCTCTAGCCTAGACCTTATAAATGTTATTGTTATGGTTCCAATGCTTTGTTAGGTAAATTGATGTAAATTTTAAGTTGATCTTGTTTATCAATTTTCCTTTCAAGGTTCACCGCGATGATGTGATGGAAATTCCTAAAATGAAAACTAAAATGATAAGCAAACTTTTCACTTTTAGTTTTTTCAATGAAAATCTTAGCTACTAAAGGGAAAGAGCAATTAGTTTTGAGAGCAAACAACAAAGAGCACAAACTAATATGCAAATTTCCTAATTTTTCCTATTCAAAACAAACAATCCACTATATGAAAATGTAGGTTTTTATTTTTAGTCCCCTTAATGTGAATGCAATAAAGGAAACTAAATGCATCAAATCAACAAAAACAAATGTTTTCTTCTTTGAGAAATGATTAATTTATCAACAATTTATCTTTTAGGAAAAATGAAGAATGGAACTACAATTTTTCCTACAGGAAATGAAGAATTTAACGAAAATTTCCTTTATGAAAAAAATGGATCTAATGCAACAAAAAAAATACTTTGAAATTAATTTTTCAATGATAAGAAAAACACTTTAAAGAGGCATTGAAAAAACTTTATTTTCAAAGGAGGAAGATTCAGGTAAACTAGTCACTGGTCTCTATAAGGCATCAGGCTGTTGAAAACACAACAAACAAAAGGCTGAAAGCAATAGCAATGAAAAACTCAAAGGGAATTTGGTTGGCTTAGGGGGAAAAACAGTCTCTAAGGGGAGACATTGCGTTTCAAAGCACCCCTGAGTGGGAGACAATGCTATGCAAAGCACTGTGTCTTGACCAACAGTGCATTGGGCACAACAGAGAACAAAAAACTCGGACTACTGACACACTTCTAATGAAATTCTTAGTTTCAAAATTCTAATCTTTAGGTGATCCAGGTGGATATTGGTGGTCACTCGCCTATTCCACTTGGGGCTCCACCATTGTCTCTTTTAGTTTTCAGTTTCGGCACAGTTTACTATTTTTAGCAGTTTTTCGGGTCCTGAACTTCCGGAGCCGTTTTGAGGCCCTAAACGACATTTTTTGGGAAAACGGAGAGGAACATGGGTCCATGGACCAATGTTTCTTGTTCCAAATTTGTAGGCCTCGGATAGATCTTTCTAACGAGGTATGGTACGCGTCAAACGGAGATCGTATGCCAAAGTTACGCCCCTGGGAATTTGAAACACCAATTTACCCAAACGGGGCCCATAGTTTTGGCGCTTCATCTCCTAGGGTTAGGGTTTTGGATGTTTAGGATTTCCCATTGTTTCTAAATAATAAATAGGCCCTCGAGCCTCATTGTAACTCAGTTCAGAGGCCTGTAGCCGCCACATCTCTTCTCAGAGATAGCTACCAGTGCCCTAGCTAGTTTTATTTCCATTCTGTCTGTAAGCAAATTTCAGTTCTTTGATATTAATGAAATGAAGTGTTATTTCAGCTGCATCTCTGTATTTATGGTTATATGTTTATTCTGTTGCGTTCCTGCATAAATCCGGATCAGTGGTATCAGAGCGGTCTGCTTTTTCTCGATCCTTCTTTGCATGTCCCCAACGAGGTCGGGTATAAGGAGCTAGGGCTTGATCTGGTGGAACCTTTGCAAGATCAGCCTTGCAAACCTCGACGAACGCCCATGGGGGACGAAAATAAAGATGAGGGAGCAGGAGATCCTATCAAAATATTGCTCGAGGAGGCCCTCGAAAAATAAAGGAACACGATGATGGATAACTTTGCTCAGATCCTTCAACGGCTGCCCACCGGCGGCGCATCTGCATCCAGCAGCCACTCTGGAGGTGCGACTCCTTTTAAGGTACAAGTAAATTTTGACATTCCAATATTTGAGGGTAAAATAGACACAGATGTTGTAGATATATGGTTGAATCTATTAGAAGGATATTTTTCGGTTCATGACTTTTAAGACCGGGAGAAGATTATTTTTGCACTCCTCAAAGCTACCCCCCATGTCAAGGACTGGTGGGAAACCTACTATGAGAACAAGAACCAGATAGAACCCTCTCTGTTCTCAGCCGTACCAACTTGGAATTATTTCTGAGATGTCGTCAAGGAACAATACTATCCCGTGGGGAGCTATGAGGACAAGTACATACGATGGACCACACCGCGACAATAAAGGGATCAAGATGCATGAGCTGACCAAATTGTTCCATACCCGCTGGCTGTGTTGGGACAAGATTCAGCAACATCTGTAAGCAAAGTATCGCAATATTCTAAGACAGATATATTCAAAGAGGAAATTGGAGTTCCTGACATTCCTCACTGGGTACGACATACCCAGAGTCGCCAAGATTGAGCAAATTCAAGGTATTAGTTGTAGACTTGGATCCTAGTAATCAAAAGCAAGGGAAAGGTGCTTCCAAACCAAGCAGAACAAAGGACAAAGCCAAGGTATGCCAGACAACTCATCTAAGCCACAAGAAAAGAACAGCACCGCAAAGCCAAAGAAGGACACGGGAAAGTGGTGTGAGTTCCATAAGAGCTCCACTCACAACACAAGTGAGTGTCGGGCCAAGCAGTCGCTAGTGGCCGAGATGAGGGCTTCTGAGTCAGATGCATGCTCCGACTCTGAATCAGAACCTGAAAAAGGGAATGAAAAAGGGAAACAGATTATTGATGCGGAGCCCAACGCCACTGTTGCCACTACAAAGGTCCAGAAGGAGGAACCGGAAGATCCAGAGGAGGAGGAACGTCTCTTCCACTCCCAGATGTGGGTAAAGGGCTCCCCTGTACAGTTCATTGTCGACAATGGGAGCCAAAAGAACCTCATTTCAGCAGACGCCGTGAAGTGGTTGGGCTTGCCGACCACAGCTCACCCACATCCATACACCATCGGGTGGCTTCACCAAGGACGAGATCTCTGTGTCAGCCAGCAGTGTCGCCTTCCCTATAGCATCAAGCCCTTCACGGATGAGGTATTATGTGACGTTGCTCCTATTGATGTTTCTGATGTATTATTAGGACAACCATACTTGTGGAAGCGTCATGCTGTGTATGAGTCTCGACCTCGTGATGTTATTGTTACTTTGGGAAATAAGTTGTACAGGATACCAGAGGTACCACCTCCTGCCGCTATCTCTTTGGTTACTGCAAAACAATGCAGCAAGCTCATTTCCCAAACCAGGAAATTCGTTTTCCTGATGATCCGCCCCCAGGGCAAGAAGAAGACTGTGGCCACGACCTCCAGACAGGGCTCCTCTGCACGACAACAACAAATGGATAAGGTTGTGGAGGAGTACGGGGACATATTCACCTCACCCAGAGGGGTTCCTCTGCATTGTCAGGTCAAGCACCCGATTGATCTGACCCCAGGTGCGCCACTACCTAATGGACTGATCTATCGATGCTCTGTTCTAGAGAATGATGAAATAAAGAGGCAGATTCAGGAGCTGTTGCAGAAAGGTCACATCAGACCAAGTTCATCGCCCTGTGGGAGCCCGATCGTGTTGGTACAAAAGAAGGATGGGACGTGGAGACTCTGTATTGACTATCAGGCGCTGAACAAGATCACTGTCCGGAATAGGTACCCAATCCCACGGATTGATGACCTTCTGGACCAACTCAAAGGTGCAAAATATTTCAGCAAGATCGACCTGAAGTCTGGGTATCACCAGGTACCAATTGAACCCTCCGATGTGTGGAAGACTGCCTTCAAAGCCAAGGAAGGCCTTTTCAAATGGCTGGTCATGCCTTTCGGGTTGACGAATGCTCCTGCCACCTTCATGAGGATGATGGATGACATCTTGCGGCCATTCACCAACTCCTTTGTAGTGGTGTACTTGGATGATATTCTGATCTTCAGCCAGACTTGGGAAGAGCACCTTCACCACATCCGACAAGTCCTCCAAACACTGCGGCAACACAAGCTGTGTGCCAATTTGGAGAAGTGCACTTTTGGCATGACCCAGGTTCAATATCTGGGATATATTATTGATGAAAGGGGGGTGCATGTGGATCCAGCCAAGATCCAAGTCATTCGGGATTGGCCAGCCCCAACCACTATAACAGAGCTTCGCAGCTTTCTGGGTCTTGCTAATTTCTATCGGAGGTTCGTGTTGGGATTCTCTCATATCACTTGGCCCTTGAGTCAAGTTACCAAGGGAGGAGCGAGAGAAAAATTTTTTTGGTCGGAACCTCAACAGAAGGCGTTCACAGAACTGAAAAATCGCCTCTGTTCTGCCCCAGTGCTCACTTTACCAGACTTGCAACAGCCATTTGAGATCGAGACAGATGCCTCTGACTATGCTATTGGGGCAGCTCTTACTCAACAGGGACATCCAGTGGCATTTCACAGTGAGACATTGTCTGACACAGTTCGCAAGTACCCCACATATGACAAAGAAATGTACTCCATTGTGCAAGCTTGTCGACAATGGAAGCATTACATCTTGGGGAAGGAAACAATCATCCATACAGACCACAGGCCCCTGCAGTTCATACAGACACAAGGGAAGTTGCAGAATGATCGCCATCAGAAGTGGTCTACATATCTGCAACAGTTTCATTTGAACATCAAGGATAAGAAGGGTAGCACCAATCATGTTGCAGACTGCCTCAGCCGACCACCGATCGTGGCGCTCACCACTGTGCTCAACTCTTGTGGGCACGAGACTCAGATTGCAAATCTATCGAGGACTCAGAATTCAAGCACACGGCATGAAACTGGGGGCAAGTTCCAAATTTTCACCTCCAAGATGCACTTTTATGTCACATGGGACACCTTTGTGTTCCTTCAAGCGAGCGTGCCAAGATGATATGGGAAGCACACTACAATCGAGTCGCTGGGCATTTCGGGGTCGAGAAAATAGTAGCAATCCTGCAGAAGTATTTCTATTGGCCGAACCTTCGAAAGGATGTCGAGAAGCACATCAGATCCTGCACTGTTTGTGCCATTGCCAAACCGACCATCAAGAAGCAAGGCCTATATACTCCTCTACCTACCCCTAGTCGACCTTGGGAATCCATCTCCATGGATTACATGTCGGGCCTGCCTTCTACGAAGCAAGGAAATGACTGTGTTTTTGTGGTCGTCGACAGATTCTCGAAGATGGCCATTATGGCGGCCTGCAAGAAGAATATCACAGCAGAAGCCACTGCTAAACTCTTCTTTGAACGAGTGTGGGTGCACTTTGGGATCCCACAGTCTATCATATCAGATCGGGATAGCAAGTTCCTCAACACATTTTATCCAACTTTGGTCAATGTTGGATACCAAGCTCACCAAGTCCACCGCTTTCCATCCCCAAACATATGGCCAGACAGAGGTCGTCAACAGAATGATTGTACACATTCTGCGCATGTACAATTCAAAGCATCCACGCACATGGGACGAGAGCCTCCCATATGTACAACATAGTTATAACCGGGCTCTCCACAGTTCAATTGGCCATAGCCCCTTTCAGGTGGGCTTGGGATTCCAGCCACTATGTCCCATTGACGTAGCCATGCCATTTGCAGCTGCTCAGGCCGATTCAGCGCACGTCCAGTCTGAAGTTGACAAAGTAAGTAGCTTCATCGAGCGCATTCAACACATCCGCCAACAGGTTCATGATATATTGGACAGAGCCAATGCCAAGTACAAGCAACGCCATGATCAACACCGGGTGCCACACAACTTCCAGGTGGGCGACAAAGTATGGCTACATTTGCAGAAGGAGCGCCTCACCGGACCCCACCGCAAGCTTCGCCTGCTCCGATACGGGCCATACACCATCACCAAGGATGTAGGGAACAATGCCTTCGAGCTCAGTATTCCACCATTCCTTGGTCTGCACCCAGTCTTCAATGTGGATCGCCTTCGTCCTTACTTCCCACCTCTACTAGACACCTCGGACATTGCAGAACAACTCACACCAACAGAGTTAAATCTAGACTGCATGGAACAGGCCACCACAGATTGTATCATGGACATGCAAATCAAGAACACTCGCCAGCAGAAGATCCAACTATATCGGGTTGTCAAAGCTGGCCAACTCCTGCACCAAGGAAAGTGGTTCACCAGGGACTAAGTTCAGCAGAAATTTCCTCATCTCATGGAGGAACTTAACGCAATGGGGACCATTGCTTCCTAAGGGGGGAGGAATGATCCAGGTGGATATTGGTGGTCACCCGCTTATTCCACTTGGGGCTCCACCATTGTCTCTTCAGGTTTCTGTTTGACACGATTTACTATTTTAAGCGATTTTTGGGTCTCGAACTTAGGTTGTTTTGAGGCCTAACTGACGTTTTTTGGGAAAACGGAGAGCAACTTATGTCCATGGACGATGTTGCTTGTTCAAAAATTTTTAGCCCTCGGACAGATCTTTCCTAACTTGGTATGGTACGATCAAACGGAGATGAAAGTAGCATGCCAAGTTCGCCCACGGGAAGTTGAAACACCAATTGCAAAGCAGGGCCCTCAGTTTTGGCGCTTCATCTCCTAGGGTTAGGGTTTTGAGCATTGAGATTTCCCATTGTTTCTAAATAATAAATAGTCCCTCAAGCCTCATTGTAACTCAGTTCAGAGGCCTGTAGCCACCACATCTCTTCTCAGAGATAGCTACCAGCGCCATAGCTAGTTTTATTTCCATTATGTCTGTAAGCAAATTTCAGTTATTTGATATTAATGAAATGAAGTGTTATTTCCGCTGCATCTCTATATTAATGGTTATATGTTTACTCTTTTGCATTCCTGCATAAATCCGGATCATTAGGAGTAGATTCTACTGGGTAGATAAACAGAGGAAAAAACACCAAGGATGAAGGGTAAACTCCCAGTAGAGTCGCCAATTTGTTATGCAGAATTATGGATTACGGATAAAAAATTCTGCCCTAAATGTGGTGCGCATTTAGAACATCAGGTTAAAGAATTTGCAACTAATTTTTCTAAGAGTAAATAGACACATATAATAGATCAAGAAACTTACTTGGAGTCCAAGCGCTTCCAAGTATCCTTCTGTCGCCCTTGTTGTAGCTTCAAATCCAAGCTAGATCACCAAAATATTTCCTGCAAGAATGAACACTAAACAACAAATATATTGCAATATATAGATGGCTATTCAATTTATTCAGTTAAATCAATGAAACATGAACCATATACATCAGATAATAATTCATAATATGAAAGACAAAAGCTTATACAGATACATATGTGGGAAAGTAAGCAACAATATTTATTAATGGATAGAAGGGGAGGTTACAACCAGCGATTGATTTGATGTCACCATCTCCAGCATCATCCTAGCCTCATCACAATGGACATCTCTCCAGTAGCATATCACTCAAATCAAATCCTCAATTGAAATTCCACGAGCATTTCTCTACTCAATCTTTTCCTTCTCAAGCACTAGGATCTGTGCTCAATTTATAGATGAGCTGAAGGTAGTTTCACAATCAATGACTCTCTAATAATAGGAAAGACATGTTTCTCAATTCAGAGGTATTGAATGGACATATGGATTCGAATATTGACACATATGCACTCTTTTAGAAGGCACTGGCCATGTGGATATTCCGGAACAATGACAATTTCGCTCCCAATTGACCAACGCACCCTTGAGTGTCGGGAACTCCTTTGCAGAGCACCCTTGAATGGAGGTTCCTGCATATTCAAAGAAATTAGCCCCTTGAGAGACTGCGTTGGTGAGCTCATAGGTGATATAACATGTACTTCAAATCTTGGAAACCTTACAATGGAAGTCATGGATGATTTGTCTTTGTTCTTTGTCTTAGGGCATGTAGCAACTGAAATTATAGGGGATGATAGGCCCTATTCATTGATTATGGGGATGATGTCCAGTTAACCAGGTCATTGGGAATGGAGCCCAAATTGACCCATAACAAGGTCCATGGAGATGTAGCCCAGGAGGGGTGAAGTCCATTATCATCCATTATGTTCTATGATTGTTGTGAGTTATTTTTTTGCATTTCAATTTTTGTAAATGAGTTTTTTAAAGTTAATTAACACACAATTTTATCATAAAAAATAGATAAAATTGAAAAATAAACCCCTTCACAAGTGGTTAACTTGAGATGATACTAATCACACATTTTTAATAATGATGAGTGCGCTAGCATACAAATAACTAGTTTTCCCATATTCAGATCACTCATTGGAATTGTGAATGAGTATGACTTTGAATTTTTGGATCACTAGCAGCATAACCATCTACTTCTTATGTTGGATGGACCAATCTGGGAAGCCATAGTGCTGGTGTAGGTTCATGTTCAATGGGATCATCTAGAGGAAGGTGAGAAAGTAGAGGTGTATTTTCATCCTTACTCTCATCATTTGAAGAAAAAAATATAATAGGGGTATAACGTGACTCAAATGCAAAAGATGGCATGCAAGTTGAAGAGGGAAGAACCACTAAATAAGTCCAATATAAGAAGATATTTTCACCAAATTTAACATCTCTTCTAATGATTATTCCATTAGAATAAGGTTAAAGAAGTATAATTTTTTTTACATATTCAAAATATAAAATGAAAATATACATCACTTTTATGGTGTGTTACTTTCCTTTTCTCATCAAGGATGTTAGCCCATGATACACTACCAAATACATGGAAGTCAATTACATCTAGTTTAATTTTAGTCCATGCTTCTACTATTATATTTTTTAAATCCTTTATGGGAGTGAAATTTACTATGAAAATTTCACAATCGTTTATTTTCTACCAATGATGATGACTTAATCCATTAGATTGAATCATACAAGTATCCATTTCCATTAACATATGATTCTTTCTTTCCAAAAACCCATTTTGTTGTTGTGTATATGGAATGGTATGTTGCATTTGAATTTCCTATGCAGCGTAGTGAGTTGTGAACTTGTTGATGAGATATTGACTTGAATTATGTATTCTTAACCTTTGAATTTGATGTCCATTTTTTTTTCTACGCAGGCCTAATAGGCCAAGAACAAGTCAAGAAATTCAATCTTTCATTTTAAGAAGTAATCCCATGTGCATCTGAAAAGTTATCAATGAAAGTTAAGAAGCACTTGTATTCAAAGAAAGAAGAAGAAGAAATTGTATGAAACAAATCATTGCGATCAAGCTACAAAGGAGCCAAAGCATACCAATAAGCATGTTTATCAAAACTTTCCTAGTAATGTTTTCCTAGTACACAACTAGCACAAGCACTGTCTCTCCAAGAAATGAGAGGAAGACAAATCACCATGTTTTGATTACATATTTGTTGTAATGAGTGATAATTTAGGAGAAAAAATCACTCATGATAATTTTTTCTCAATTCATTACTATGAGTAATAAAAATTTTTGGAAAATAGGATGACTCAAAGTTTCCAAACTTGTATAACCTAGTAATATCATCAACTTTAGTGGAAAATATATGCTTATGCTCTTTTAAATCCTTGATTACTACTTCATGACATGAAAATTAATTGTTTTACCTTCACCTGAATGAGTGTTATGATATGGTAATACAAGGTTATAAGAAATACTTGGAACACATAATACATCATTGAAGCCCAATATCTACTTGAATTGTTCCAAGCCCTACAACATTAAGAGATCTATTATCACGTTGTAGCCACTACAATGCCCCCCAATTTTTTTTCGAGTCTACCTAAATTTTGGGTCCCCCTTTTCTTGTCAATATTAATGGGTATTATTGTGGCTTGAAATGGTCGAAACCCATTTAATGACCTAGTTAACATCAAGGGATGCAGTTGTGAATATTTTCATGAGAGACATTATCCATGCCTTCATTCCTTCATCTTTATTCCTATTTTATATATACATTAGGGTTTGTGGAATTTTCAATTAATAAATTTTGTGAAAGAGGTATCAACCTTGTTCCTCCATTTATTTTATCTATATGAAAGGTATTATGTTTCTAAGAGGATACTACTATTATAGTTATGCGTTCCTTTGCATGTCCTAGGTTTGGACGAGGATGTAATTAGATGAAGAGGCATAATAACACTAGAAGTAACTCTTAATGGGAAACATAAAATATTTGGTCACTAGTATTAGAAGATGAATCAAGATCCACCGATGATTCAGTAATGACATATTTCTACAAAGATCAACTTGGCTTTATCCATACTCTACTTTATAGGTGGAAAGGAGTCTGTGTTGTTACATGTGACAATGAGTTTGGAGTCTCTTCCACTTGAAATTTTCTCAAGCTTATTTCTGTATGATCTCCTATATCTTTCAAGTCTCCTATGACTTGAATCTAATCACATTTTACCTTTGCAATATGGCTATAAGTCTTGAAAAAAATGTGCTTCTTGTCCTTCTCTCAAGTCACAATCGCAACTTGCAATGCTACCCTACTTATCCTCTAGAATTGTGATTTGTGACTTAAAGTATAAATCTCATCCCCCAAGTCTCAAATTGAAAGAACTATCCCTAAAGATCAATCCAATGACCTATAGACAACTGAATTATGGTTTGAAACTAAATTCTAGAGAGATAACCTAATTCTCAAATCACATCTTTAGTTTCTTAGACTTGGGACTTACAACTAATGGATATATAAATAACTCAAGTTGAAAATCACATATTTAATGCCTTGTGACTTATTGACTACCTCTTTGACTTGCGACCCACGGCTAAAGAATAGAGAGATAACTCCACTCGTAAATAATATCTTTAGCTCCTTGTGACTTATCGACTATCCTTTAGATTTGTGACTTGTAACTAGTCATTCCCCTCATCGCATGAGACTTAATCTAGTCACAATTATCCACTGTGATTTTCACTACAAAGTGTGACTACAACTACAAAGGTCCACCATGACTACAAAGTGTGACTGTGATTACAAAGGGCCACTGTGATTACAAAGTGAAACTATGACTACAAAGGGAAGTTGTGACTACAAAGTGAAACTACAACTACAAGGAATACATAAGGTAATAAGGAATACAAAATATCATGAGGAAGGTGAAAATCCACCTCCCCATTTGTATAATATACCATCATGCCTCATTTAGAGAAGACTTCAAAAATTAGCACTTGAGATCTAGGCTAGGAATTAGATAGTTGTTTTGTGCTTAAGGAGCTAGAAGCACTTAACTCTTAGAAGAGAGAAAGGTGAGTTGTGGTGAGGATATGGTTTTTTCTTGATGATGGTGTGAAAATTGTACATTCCACTATTAGATTTTGATGGGTGTGTGGATCATGTACTTTAATTTGTAGCATGAATGATGAGAATCATTTTACTCCTTTAATGCATTAATCCATGTGAATTTTCAAGTATTCATAAAGGATATTCAGTTTATTTATCATGGGTGTATGTGTGCTCTCATATTGGTTATAGGTTAATGAACTAATTCAAGACTTATGGATGATATGTTTTCTTTGGATCATTACTCTCTAATTCCATGCAGATAATAGCAACTAACTACAAACTAATTTTCAATTGAATTCTAGTAATTTCATGCTTTTATGTATTAGATGGTCTCAACTAAATAGTTCCTCTTAAGGTGTATTGTTACTATCACTTAGTTGTTACATTCATGTATTCCATTTTTCAAGCTATCAATCATGGGCTGATTTAATTTCCACTTTCGGGGTTTTGATTGGTGTTCTCACACTTATTTCTTTGCATTTGATAGCCAAGAGAAAAACATTTATGGTGGTAGCCAAGCCCACATACCAAATGAGGCTCCTATCCCAAACGACGTGACATTTTATTGGGAGTTCCAATTAGGGAGAGCCCCTAACTATTGGAAAGGAATTTTCCCCTACCAACTATTATGGCTATGTTTTCACAACCACAAACAAGAAATACCACCTCTTGCAAACAAAGGAAAGCACACAAGGAAGAATGAAATCACTAAATCAAAAGTCATAAAGGTAAATGAAGCTAAATATGGAATCAAAAGCATATCTTGGTTTCTACTTGATTAACTAAATATATTTGAAAATTTGGGTCCAATTTCTAAGGAAAATGGCCCCAACCAAAGCACACCAAACCTCCAAGGAAAAGCCTCGAGTAATATCAAAGGTCGAAGAATCCAACACAAACCAACAAGGGTGCACTTAGATATGATATGTCTTACATCTGAAAGAAAAATAGGAAAAATATCCAGAAATCCAAGCAAATTTCAGAAAGAAGTTAGTTGGAATCGAAACTAAATCAACTAGTGAAGAAGCCCTAACAAGACAAGAAAATAAATCAAACCCAAAAAGACAGAGATGGATCAAATCTACAACAGATCTGGACTTAGCAAATAAGTTGAAGAACAAAGATGATAAGAAATATAAAGTATTGTAGGATCTCTCAAAATATTTTAAATCTCCCTTCACAATCATAGGGAAGGTGACATGTGCAATGCAATTCTACAAAGGCACAATCATAGGGAAGGAGACCTCCACCTAGCGATTATGGCATAATCACTTTGTACGCCCTTATATATCAAGGATTATGGAGTAATTTTTTTTTTTTTAAGAAATCTGTGGGGGAAAAAATGAAATCAAGGTCGAAATACAATATCTCTAACTTAAAATGATTCAAAATTGTACAAAGAAACTCATGAAGACCACAAAAACTAGATCTAAAGTGAAAGCGAAGAGATCTTAATACAATCAGGGTAATGTCCCCAATGGAGTTACTCGTTATATTATGGCCTTTTGTGGATGAAACAACGTAAACTTTGAAACGAAAAATATAAACTCAAAATGGGAACTCTAGCGAAACAAATCCAAAAAAACATGAAAAACAACCTAAAAAAAAATGTTGATGCTGGAATACTATAATTTTGGAAAAACTTAAAATTTTGACAAATTTTCAACCATGACATTATGGAAAAAATTTTGACTGAAAAAACTTAAAAAATGAACACCTGAATGAAAGAGTGAGTATTCTAGGAGTAGTTTCTTTTTTACATGATAAAAGTATGATGACTTTAATCTTAGCCTGACAAATTGCAACAAAAATTTAAAAGGCAACCATCAAATTGACACACAATATAGGCAAACTTGACCCATTCAAATGAAAAGTTAAATATCAACGATGAAATTGATACATTGTGCGGGCAGACTTGATCTTTACAACAAAAACTTTAAAATCAACAATCAAAATGACACATAATCAGATGAGGTTGCTAGTCGAGGATCGACACAGACCCTATAGGAAAAAATTAAATAAGACAAAATAATAAATAAATATATACAAATGAAAAATATAAAAGAAAAAAAAATTAAAACATTGAAAATTATTAAAAAAAACTCAAAAATTTTAAAAAATAATAATAAATAAATAAAGTTCACATGGTCTTGAATAGACGGTGATTGGGTGGGCTGTTTACACACTCCTTGTTCTGAAGTCACCGCTTCAATTCCCCGCCCCGATCAGGTGATGTATTTGGACATGATGATGAAGATGTAGTTGTACTCAACTTCCAAAAAAATAATAATAAGTAAATAAAAATATATATTAAAACAAAAAGAAATTAGAAAACATGCAAACAAAATTATTGAGAAAATAAAAACAAAAAGAACTACACAAAGAAATAATAAGAAGTAGATAACACCCATGCTTAGTTGATTGACTGTCATGCATTAGCCATTTTCTATCTCTATTAATACACTTGGATGTTTCCCTAACTAAAACTAGCTATGCACTTCTACCGAAGTTGTATTGATCAATAATTAGCTATTTTCTGTCTATATTGATACACTTGGATGTTTCCCTAGCTAAAACTAGCTACGCACTTCTATCAAAGTTATTAGAACATAATTTTTTTTTTAAAAACGTGGCAAAAATAAAAATAAAAATATAAGAACATGGAAAAAAATACAAATATAAAAATATATGTGAAATTGACAAAGAAAACAAATGAAACATAAAAAATTACCCAAAAAAAAAAACAAAAAAATAGAACAATTTTGAATAATTTAAAAAAATAAACCATAATTTTTTTTTTTAAAACCCTTACATTTAAATTAAAAATCTAAACAAATAATAATAATAAAACACACTTTAAAATTAAATTAAAAATAGAAAAAAATTTATAAAAAACAAAACTTATTTCTCCTTCTTCTTCTCTCTTTATTTATTTTAACGTTACTAAAAAAAATAAAAAACAAAAATTATGATGCGTAGCCCAATAGTTGAGTGGCCACATAATTGGCCTTACCCCCTATGGCCGCTTGACCGTTGGTCTAGGCAGTAGTGGTAGCTACGGTCGTGACTGTAGGGGGCAGGGCGATTCTTAGAATTGGCCTGGCCCCTATGGCAGCTCGACCGCCGGGCTGGGCGGGCATGGGAGCTGTGGCTAGGCAACATAATTTTTTTAAATTTTTTTTAAAATTTTTTTTATTTCTTAATTTTTTTTAGTTACAATTTTATTTATTTATTTATTTATTTTTTTCTAGTTTTGTTTTTAATTATTTTTTTTACTATTTTAAATTTAATTTTAAAGTGTGATTTTTTTTTTAATAATTTTTTTATAGGTGTTTTTTTTTTTTTAATTAGAATTTGTTTATCTTTTTAGTTTAAATTTAAGGTTTCGAAATATGTGTGTTTTGAAATATATTTTTTTATTTTTAAAAATTTTTATAGTTTTTAAAATTTTTTTGTTTTTTTGTTTTTGGTTTTTTTTTGTTTTTTTGTTTTTTTTTTTAACATTTTTAATATTTTTTTTGTCTTTTCATATACACATTTATTTTTTATTTTTAAAAATATTTTTAATGTTATTTTTTGACGTACGGGCACATTGATCCTGTAGCAAACTCAAATACAAAACCTTTCTACCGCAAATAAACTTCAAATCGACCCTTTATCATTATATTGCACTTCCCAGAAAATATTGCAACTTCGCGATTTTAACCATATCGCAGATTGCATATAACATATATCACAATGTTTGATATTTTGCGATTTCACAAATCATTGTGAAAACCTTATCGGATATCACACTTACTACAATTAACTTGCGATAACTTAACATATAAATATAAAAATAGCCAATAGTGATGTGGTGAAATATTATATCGGTGCAATGTGATATTTGAATTAAGTTTGGGAATTGCAATGCGAACAAGGGAACTCGGGTTTCGGCCGAAATTACAACACAACAATTTTGTGATAACCATCGTAATTTGCCCAAGTTTTTTTCTAAGCCTTGAAACTTGATTAATTACACATCAATGCACTAAAACAAGTTTAAATTCAGATTTCTGATGCGAAGAAAATAAATCATAAAAAGAGAAGGATAATACCTGGATTTTAACTCCTACCGTAAGTGATCCTTAGCAGGTTTTGGATGAATGCACACGCATAGGAAAAATTACTTGCACATCCATACTTCAATCAATTACTCAGAAAATAAAAATTACAGAGTTATTTTTCCCTTCTCGGCCTGATTACATCAATATTCGCTCTCTCTGTGTCCTCTCTATCTCTCGCTCTATCCTTCCTTAATACTAAATGCACTCACTATTTTTAACAAACTAACAAATAAATACTTATTCCAAGGTTCGATGCATATCATTCTAATAGTCTTATCTTTTTCCTCCTAATTTAGAATGCTCTAACTATTACAATTAATGAAATAAAGGAAAATTATTATAATAAATAAATAAAAGTAAATACAAGAGATCCAACCCTCTCTACTAAAAGATAATTTGACCACACAGGTCGGTGAAATTAATCTCATGCGATACTCCTGCATCAAACTCCTGAGGAAGAAAGGAATCATCCATAAAACTTTCAGGATTTACTCCATACTTCTGTAATTCTACCGATGTCAACCAACTGGCATCCTCCACTGGTTGTCCCTTCCATTTGACCATATACTGAAAATAAATCTGTCCTCTGGTTCTTTTAGCTACTATCCTCTCCAGAACAACTTCCACCTCTTCCGTAACCATCTTCGCCATTTATTCCTCCCAATTCAAAGTCTGAACTTCATCTTTTGCAAGTTCATCATGTGGATCTACCTCTAGATCCCTGTATGGGTACAAATCTACAACATTAAAGATTGGAGATATACCAATTCCTTCTGGAAACTCAATTTCATAGGCATTGGTTGAAAATTTTCTTACAATTATGCACAACCCCATCTTTTTCATCTTCAATTTGTTATAAGTCCCAATAAGAAACCTTTCTTCTCTCAAGTACACCATGACGAGATCACCCACTTGGAATCATTTTTCTTTCCTCCTCATATCATCTCTCTGTTTGTATTTTCTACTTCTTTCCTGTAATATTTCTTTGATATCTTCATGTAGCCTTTGCATCTTCTCTACAAAATCTTCTGCCTTTGCGCTCCTTGTCTCCTATTTGCCCAAATTTCTGAGTTCATACACACCTCTTGGATTCATCCCAAAAAAAATCTGGAATGGACTCATCCTAGTACTCCGATTACGAGTATCATTATAAGAAAACTCGGCTTGACCAAGTGCTAAATCCCACTACTTATGATTTTTATAAACTAAGCTCCTCAATCATTCTGTCCATCAGTTTGAGGATGATAGGCTGAGCTGAAACTAAATTTTGCACTTAGTTTATTCAATAGAGTTCTCCAGAAATTCCCAACAAACTTTGTATCCCTATCAGACACAATACTTACAGGTAGCCCATTAAACCTTACAATTTCTTAAAAAAACAGATTAGCAATATGAGTTGCATCACTAGTCTTCTTGCATGCAATAAAATAAGCCATTTTTGAAAATCTATCTACAAAAACATAGATAGAATCATTTTTTCTTTGATTTTTTGGAGAACCCTAAACACAATCCATACTAATTGCATCCCAAGGCCAGTTTGGTATTGGCAATGGCTGGTAAAATTTGGTATTTTGGCTTCTACCTTTAACATGCTGACAAATCCTGCATTTCTCAAAAAATATCTTAACATTGGTTTGCATCTTTGGCCAATAGTGAAAATCATTTACCTGAGCAAATGTCTTGTCTTGTCCAAAGTGTTCAGATAAGCCTCCGTTGCGTTTTTCTTTAATTATGTTTTTTGTCGTAGAAAATTTGGGAATACACAACTTGTTATTTTTAAACATAAAACCTCCTTAGATAAGATAATCCAACCACTGGATTCTATTGTGAGTTGTTGGATTTTGTACAACTGCATAAATGTCTTTAATTTCTGCATCTTCCTTATACATGTCAACCATCTCTTCAAAACCCACAACACCAATTTTTAATTCTTACACAATTAAATTCACTTTGCTCAAAGCATGAACGACTTTGTTACAAATTGCTGCTTGTATGCTTAATCATGAAAGTAAAAATCTGCAAAAACTCCACCCACTTGGCATGCTTCTGGCTCAACTTCAGCTGATTATTGATAAACTGTAATGCCTGATTATAAAAATATAAAATAAATTCTTTTGGTAACAAATAATGCCTCCATTTTTTCAATTCCTGCACAATAGCATAAAACTCCTTGTCATAGGATGAGTATTTCTTCTTAGCTTCATTCAATTTCTCACTGAAATATGCTATTGGTATTTGTTCTTGACTTAAAACTGCTCCAATTGCAACTCCACTAGCATCAGTTTCGACTTGAAAACTTTTTCAAAATTTGGCAAGGCCAAAATAGGTTTTTCTGTGATTTTCTTTTTCAACAGTCTGAATTTTCGGTCTGCTGCTTCCGTCCACTTAAATGGCTGATTATTCTCCTTGATTGTTTCAATAATTGGCACACATATTTAACTAATTTTTTTTATGAATTTCCTATAGAAACTTGCAAGACCGTGAAATATTCTTACCTTAAATATGTTCTTTGGTGTCGGCCAATTCAAAATTTCTTGGAATATTTATGGGTCCATCGTTAAGCCTTCTTTAGAGACTATGAGTCCCAAATAAACTAGCTATTCCTTCATAAAACTGCATTTCTTCAAATTTATTAGTAGCTTCTCTTTTTGCAAATTTTTTAAAACTAGTTTAAGGTACTCTAGATGCTCCTCTTTACTTCGACTAAAAACCAAAATATCATCAAGATAAAAAATTACAAACTTGCCAACATACTCTTTCAAGACTTCAGTCATTAATCTCATGAATCTGCTGGGTGCATTAGTGAGTCCAAAAGGCATCACTAACCATTCATGCGGACCACTGTTTATTTTGAATGCAGTCTTCCATTCATCCCCCTCCCTTATCCTTATTTGATGATAACCGCTTTTGAGATCTATTTTAGTAAAATATTTTGAACCACTCGAGAAATCCATTAAGTCATCCATGTGTGGTAAAGGAAAACGATACCTGATGGTGATTTTATTTATGGCTCTGGAATCTGTACACCTCTGCCATTCCTCACTTTTCTTTGGGCTGAGTACTACTAGTACAACACATGGACTAAGGCTCTCTCTTATCAACCCCTTATCCATCAATTCCTACACTTGTCTCCCAAATTCTGCATTTTCCTAAGGAGTTAACATATATGTTGCCTTATTCGGCAAACTCGCACCAGGTATTAGATCAATATGATGTCTAATACTCCTGATTAGTGGTAATGCATTTGGAAACTCATCAAAAATAATATCAACACAGTCATTTAGTATATTTTTAGTTTCTTCAGGCAGATCATCTAAATTTGTAGAAGTCAGAATTAACTTTGGTTTACCCACATCAACAAATTGTAATTTTGCATCCTTTTCGACTTCTTGCAGCAGTTATTTACCACTCATAAGCATAACACTGTTTCCGGGCGCTTCTTTGTCTGTTTTGTTCTTCAAGGGAAACAATGTGTGTTTATTCCCATCCTTCTCTAGGGTAGAAGTATTTCTTCGGCTATCATGAACAACTTTTCGATCAAACTTCCATGGTCGTCCGAGCAATATGTGGTATACACCCATCGGCATTACATCACATAATATAACATCTTTGTAGGTACCAATTTGTATCTCTACCTTGCATTTCTCTGTCACAAGAAGCTGATGTCCTTTTTACAGTCACGACACCTTATATGGAGTAGGGTGTGCCATTTTTACCAATTTTAATTTTTCGAATTTGTCCACCATCTCTGTGGAAACAAGGTTATTAGTGCTTCCACTGTCAATGACAAACTTGCAACATTTCCCTTTTGAAATATATTCTTCCTGAATATATTCTTCCTCTGAGCTAGCTCTTCTTCTTCTTTTTCTGCTTTACGAAATACCCTTTTCAATAATAAGGATTCTACCGCTTTAGGTGGTTCTTATTTTCCCACAATCTAAGGAATTTCTTCCTTTGCTTCAGAAATATTGAAATTTCGCTAAGTTGCTGATTTATTATGAGGACAGTCCCGTGACCCATGTTCCCATTCAGCACATGTATATCACTGAATTTCTCTTCGTCGACCTCTACCTCTAGGTATGAACCTTCCTCGGCCAGAGTCTCCTCTTTGTGGTGGTATACTACTAGAACCTCCTACTTCATTCTGTGAATTCTGAAATCTAGGTTTGAATACTCCTGTTCCTCTTACTAGATTCTTCCCTCTATGTCTATGGCTTTGCTTCCTCTATATCTTCTCCTCTGCTTTTAAGGCTGCTTGGTAAGCATCTTCAATTGTTTTAATATTTAATAAATAGATCTCATCCTGGATATCATACCTCAATCCATTTATGTACATGGATACTTTCTCAACATCATCTTCCACATGTCCAACTTTGGTATTCAGCCTATAAAACTCTTCTGTATATTCTTTCACTATCATCCCTTTTTTCTTCAAATTCTGTAATTTCTTAAAAATATTTAACTGATAATACTTTGGCATGAAATTACTCTTTAATTTAGTTACCATTTTATCTCATTGTTTAATTTTGGGCTTTCCTTTTCTTTGTATGGATACCTGTAAATATTCCTACCAAATGGCTGCATGGCCTTTCAATCTGGTAGCCACAAATTTCAGTTTCTTTTTGTCTTCAATTTCTTCAAAATCAAAGTACTTATCTAATGCACTGATCCAATCCATTAATTATTCCACATTGAGATTTCCATCATACAAAGGAAACTCTACCTTCAGTCTTCTGCTCGCCTTCATCAACATCTTGAGAAATTTTGTTGTCTCGTTCTCTTCATCTTCCTCTTCTTATTCTGAAGGTTATTTTGCAATGTTGTCATATCCTTCATCAGGCGCTCTCCTTTGGGCAACTTCCATAATCTCCATCCTTGCATGAAGGCGTTGAACATATTCTAGTAGAATTTCATTTGCTACTAGTCTTCCTCTCCCTATGCCAACTGCTCTTCTAGGTGGCATATTGCCGAATTAAACTCTATTTCAATCAACGCTCTGATACCAAAAATGATGTACAAGCACACTATTCCTGTGGCAAACTCAAATATAAAAATTTTCTAATGCAAATAAACTTCAAATCGACCCTTTATAATTATATCGCACTTTCCAGAAAATATCGCAACTTTGCGATTTTAACCGTATCATAGATTTCATATAACATATATCGCAATGTTTGATGTTTTTTGATTCACAAAGCACTGTGAAAACCTTATCGGATATCGCACTTACTATAATTAAAATGCGATAACTTAACATATAAATATAAAAATCGTCGATAGCAATGTGGCGAAAAATTATATCAGCGCGCTATGATATTTGACTTAAGTTTGGGAATTGCAATGCGAACAAGGGAAATTGGGTTTCGGATGAAATTACAACACAATAGTTTTGCGATAACCACAATAATTTGCCTAAGTTTTTTCTAAGTCTTGAAACTTAATTTATCACACTACAATGCACTAAAATAGGTTTAAATTCAGATTTTTGATGCAAAGACAATAAATCATAAAAACAGAAGGATAATAGGTGGATTTTAACTCATGTTGTAAGTGATCCTTAGCAGGTTTTGGATGAATGCACACGCATAGAAATGCTTACTTGCACATCCATACTTCAATCAATTACTCATAAAATAAAAATTACAGAGTTCTTTTTCCCTTCTTGACTTGATTACATCAATCTTCGCTCTCTTTCTGTCCTCTCTATCTCTTGCTCTATCCTTCCTTATCACTAAATGCACTCACTATTTTTAACAAACTAACAAATAAATCCTTATTCCAAGGTTCGATGCATTTCATTCTAACAGTCTTATCTTTTTCCTCCTAATTTAGAATTGCTCTAACTATTACAATAAATGAAATAAAGACAAATTATTATAATAAATAAATAAAAGTAAATTCGAGAGATCCAACCCTCTCGACTAAAAGATAATTTGACCACACAGGTTGGTGAAATTTATCTCATGCGATGCTCCTGCATCATTTTTTTTTAATTTGCAAAAAAAAACCAAATTTAATTATAAAAAAAAATTGCAAAGAAATACAAAAAAACATATGTTTGAATAACCCTTAAAAAACTAATATCTTAGGATGGAAAGCACTAAGAGACATAAGACAACTTGAAAATTTGTTAAATAATCAACATTTAATTTTTTTTTTTGTATACCTAGGACATAGCAACATTTAAAGTGTCAAAAATGTCTTTAAAAAAATAAATGTTGATGTTTTTCAAAATATGCATGAAAATAATCAACATTTAAAAGATTATATTGAGACTTAATACCATAGAAAATTTAAAGTGTAAAAAATAAGCCGTCTAAAAAAAGGGGTTGATGATACATCAACACTTTTTAAAATTAACATGAAAATCACTAACATTTAAAAAACAAAATTGATACATAAGAAAATTTAAAGTGTCAAAAACATGCTCCCATAAAACAAAGTGTATTCTGGATGAACACTTTTCAAAATCATATTACTTTTTTGCTACCTCAAAAAACGGGTACTCGTTTCCATTCTTGTTTCAAAGTTTACATTGTTATGACCATAAACTCAAACAAATCAACTTCAACAATAAATTATAGGCACCGATTTAATGGAAGGGAATATTTACTTCTATTAATCATGAAATGAAATAGATACAAAGAATGCTATACCATCACATATGGATCTTCTCCTCCATATTCTAGCATAGTCTCACCTTCTCCAAGAAAAATGACCTTGAGACCGAAATAGCTCACAATATCTCATGGAATTAGAATGACTCTAACTCTCCAAAACTAGGTTGAACCTCAAGGATAAACCAATATATAAATACTTAGAGGGCTTCCAAGGAGGATGAATGCAGACACTTATGTGAAGAGAAGTTAGGAAGCTTATCTAATTTTTAACCCAAGGCAACTCAAATATATAAGATACCATGTGGAAAATTAAAATCTTAGGGAAGGTAAGCCTCTAGAACATGAGCTAGGGTTGCAGGGAGTAAAATCAGAAATTTCAATTCCAGTTGCTATGAAAAAGGGTGATCCATGCGACTAGAAGGATATAATCACTATGCCAGATAATAGGTCCCAGTTACTATGAAAAAGACTAGGTCAAAAGACAGGTTAAAGCTCAATCAGGTGGTCAACAGTAAAAGGAATCATGAATAATAACTCTAGGGAGAAAAATTGTTGTGAAACAAGCTCCAAATAGAGAATAAAAGAGATATCAATGCCTTAGAAATAAGCCACTTCGAGGGGGCAACCTCCAATACATTACATGAATGAACAATTCTTGGATGATTTAAATTACAAAACCTCCTTTCTATATATAGGAGTCCATGGGGCCATAATGTAATCCTAGTGGGGCCACAATGTAATCATAGCTGACCTAACAATATTAATTTAAGGGCACAATAATAACAATATGGGGGTTACAAGGGTACAATAATAACAATAAGGGGGTTACACTAACAACAATAAGGGACTATACTAGTAATTGTTATAGCATCATTTCTCACCTTCATATGATTCATGATTGCTTTTATGGCTTTGGGCACCCATTCCTACAGACTTGGACAAATTCACTAAAAAACAGTGTAAAAATCCCCATACGCGATTATGCCCAGACTTTTCCGCGTGTATACGCGAGTCCAACTGCACTTTTCCACGTATGCCATTAAAATCATTAAAAATATATATATATATATTCCCTATTTTCGGGTTAGGTTGATGGTTACTCTGGTAGTTCAACCACCCCAGCACGTGGCCAACTGTTTCCAACTGTTGAAACTACTTTGAGGGAATATAAAAGCACCTCATGTGTATGGCCTAAGGGAGAGAGAGAATTATTGATATTATACTCTGTTGGTATTCCCTATCCAAGTCTGAATTCCCGTGCCTCCTGCACTTCCTAGTTCATTACAAGAAACCTTTGTTTCTTGGAGATGCTCATTCCTTTATATGTCATCTCGTATGCACCAGTTCGGAAGGAATCTTAGCGAGGCAAGGGTGGGACGGATCCGGACGACGGTCTGCTCGAAGATCGTGGAAGGATTCAGGTGATCTCTCCACTTGTTATTTCTGTACATGCTATTTATAATACAGAAGTACCATCTTGTTCCCGAAATATACGTGTTAGTGTCTGCTTGTATACATGAGAATATTTGTTATTTAAGCATTCATTATGGTTTATCTGATGTTTTATATGGATTTCACTAACATTTAGAGTAGATATATGCTGTACAACCAGTTCTTCGTGCTTGTTTCTTCTTGTCTTTCAGGTTAAGAAGGAAGGACGGTTGCTGGGGGTTTGGACCCTGTGGGATCTGCTTCAACCGTAGGACCTACGGGTAACTTCCTCGATCTACTCTATTTGGTTTTTTATGAGTTTGTATATAGTTGTGTGAGTCATTTAGCAACTAGCATGCCCACATCGTGGAATATTAAACTTAACAAACCTCTAGGGTGATTTTATGCTTGATGACATAGGGACCTAACATGCCCCTCTCCTTCAAAAGTGTTGTCTCGTGCTTGAGTAGCTGTGTTCTTCTGTATAAAATTCTCATCCTCCCATGTAGAATCTTAAGTGGGTAAGTTCTTCCACTTGATGAGATACTCTAAAATTTATTGATTTTGTAGGTGTCAAGTTCTTGTTTTCATGACTGGTTCAAGTTCCAATATGATTTTTGCTTCCTCATCATGTTCTGAAATATTGTTTGAAATGGAAGTTTGTCACCTTTAACCATCTTTAAGCATGAAACATGGAAAACTGGATGGATTCACGAAGAAGCAGGAAGCTCAAATTTGTATGCAATAGTACCAATCTTTTGCAACACCTTATGAGGACCATAGTACTTTGGCGATAATTTATTATCCTTCCTCTTCTTATCTTGCTTAGGGAAATTTTTTGTATGGTTGTAGCCATAAAAATACCATCTCCTACATCAAAACTTCTCTTGTAGCGATGTTGATCTGCCTGTTGTTTCATTCGATTTTGTGCCAAATTGAGGTTATCCTTTAATAGTTGGAGAACTTGCTGTTGATGCTCGATGTGATCTTCCATTGCTTGCACCTTAGAATTTTCTCTTAAAGATGATGTGATGGATGGTGAATGATATCCATAAAGTGCCAAAAATGGGGTCATTGTTGCTGTAGTATGGAAGGAAGTGTTATACCACCATTTAGCTAGAGGTAACCACTTGAAGCATTGTGTTTGTTTATCAGATACAAAACAACGAATATATCCTTCCAAAAATTTATTTACTATCTCGGTTTGACCATCGGATTGAGGATGATAAGATGAGCTATGAGCTAATTGAGTACCCAAACAAGAAAATAACTCCTTCCAAAAATTTCCAGTAAAAATGGGATCTCTGTCACTCACGATAACCCTTGGGTTTCCATGTAGCTTTTGAATTGTGTCCATAAATGTAGTAGCAACTGCACTTTCTTTAAATGGATGAGATAATGCACAAAAGTGTGCATACTTGGTAATTCTATCAACTACCACCATGATGACACTATTTCCTTAGGACTAGGGTAGACTCATGATAAAATCCATTAAGATCTCCTCCCAGTTGACTTGGAATGGACAGGTTGTAAAGACCGGGGTTGCAATTCCAGAAGAATCTTTTGTTTTAGTTGAGAATTCTTACAAAGATATAAGCGATCTTTGTACCATAAGGAATCATTTTTCCAACTAAATGTATCAGATGTACTAGGATCTTGCTGCAACTTTTGAATGAGTGTCCACACTTCTTCGTCCTTCTTCCATTCATCTCTTGCTTCAGTTATCCAATCTAGTTGGATAATAGAAATGGTACAAAGCAATGCTTCCACCTCTTCGTTCTTTCTTGAGAGTGCATTTACAACAACATTTAGCTTCCCTTGTTTGTAGATTATTTCAAAGTCATAACCCAACATCTTTGTGATCCATTTTTGCTGCTCTTCTGAAGATAGTATTTGTTCCAAAAAGTGTTTGAGACTATCATGATCAGTTTTTACCTTGAAGTGTCTTCCCATTAGGTAAGTTCGCCATTTCTTTAGTGCATGTAGTATTGCTAACATTTCCTTCTCATAAATAGGTTTCTGTAAATACTTTCCTTTAATTGGACAACTTTAAAAATCAATGGGTCTTCCTTCTTGGATTAAAACAGTGCCAATTCCATTTCCTAAGGCATCACATTCCACAATAAAGGTTTTTGTGAAGTCTGGTGTAGCTAAGATTGGTGCTAGGCACATTGCCTCTTTAAGATGTTCAAAGGACTTAGTTGCTTCAGGAGTCCATGAAAATGCATCTTTCTTCAATAATGTTGTTAGAGGTGCTGCTATTCTCCCATAATTTTTAACAAACTTGCGATAATACCCTGTTAACTCGAGAAATCCTCGCAACTGCTTAATGGTTGTGGGGACTTTCCATTCCTTAATGGCTTTAATTTTGTTAGGGTCTACCTTAACACCCTCGTGAGATACAATATGACCTAGATATTCCACCTCTTGTACTCCAAAGAAACATTTGGATGTTTTTGCGTATAATTGTTTCTCCTGCAATAGTTTGAGCACCCTGTCAACATGTTCAACATGATCCTTCCAAGACCTGCTGTAGATTAGTATATCATCAAAAAATACTAGCACAAACTTTCTAAGGAAGGGTTTGAAAATGGAATTCATCAACCCTTGAAATGTAGAAGGTGCATTGGTAAGGCCAAAAGGCATGACCAAAAATTCATAATGACCCTCATGAGTTCGAAATGCTGTTTTTGGAATATCTTCAGTCTTCATTCTAATTTGATGATATCCCGAACGAAGATCCAACTTGGTAAAATAAATTGCTCCATGTAATTCATCCAATAATTCATCAATCACAGGAATGGGAAATTTATCTTTAAGGGTGAGCTTATTGAGCTCCCTATAATCCGGACACATTCGCCATGATCCATCCTTCTTGTGTACCAATACTACAGGAGCAGAGAAAGAACTTTGACTAGGTTGAATTATACCTACCTCTAACATTTCTGCAATCATACGTTCAATTTCGCTCTTTTGGACATAAGGATATCTATAAGGCCCGATGTTTGGAGGAACACTTCCTGGAATCAAATGAATAGCATGATCATGATCACGAATAGGTGGGAGTCCTTTGGGAGTTTCAAACACCTTGTAATGATTGTCCAAGACTTTTTGGAGATTTGCAGAAATAGATGATTTTGATGTTGGAACTTCTAGTGAGCATAATTGTGCAATTACGCCTAGTTTTTCTTTCTTTAAAAGCTTTGTCATGACATTAGAGCTTATTATCTTTCCCGGCTTCCCTGCAATACCCCGTAATTTGACTTCCTTTCCATTTGAAAAAAAAATCAAGAAAATTTCTTGAAAATTAAAATCTACCGTCCCCAAAGATTGTAACCATTGTACTCCTAGTACAACATCAGCATATCCCATAGGAATGGAAAGCATTGGACTATTCATACATATTCCCCCATGGTTAGCTTGATATTATGGCATTTTCCAGAGCAATTTATAGTTCCTCCATTTGCAACCATCACTTGACATTCTGGTGCTGGGTATAGGAAACAATTCAATTCCTTGGCTACCTTACAATGAATAAAATTATGGGTACTACCTGAATCAATCAACACTATTAACTTTTTATTCTTGATATGTCCTTCTATCTTGAGAGTTTGAGGAGTGGTAATTCCTGCCAATGCATTACATGATATGGTCAGACTCATTTCTTCCTCTTCTTGGGTTGGTTCCTAGTGTATATCCTCTTCTTGTTCATTTTCTTCCTCTTCACAATCTATGTAAAATAATTTCTTCTCAGCACACTTATGAACTTTAGTGTATTTGCTATCACAACTCTAGCAAAGCCCTTTTTCTCTTTTTTCTTCCAATTGTTGTGTTGTCAACCTTGTAGGTTGTGGAAATCTAGGTGTAACAATACTTCCTTCTTTATATAAGTGAGTGGTAGGCTTCCTCGTCGCCATAATTTTACATTCAATTTTTCTTGCCAACCTGAATGCCTTCTCCAATGAATCAGGTTCCAAAACACAAATTTCATGTTGGATGTTATCCTTTAAAGCACCTATGAAGAGATCAATACTGTGTTCCTCTGGAATATTAGTTACCCTTATATTCAATTTTTGGAAGTCCTCAATGTGCTCTCCCATTCAACCCTTTTGTTTGAGATTTATAAATTGGCTAAAGAAGGTGTTGCTCTTTTTATCCTCATAATTTGTTATCATTTCCTCTGTAAAAATTGACCAAGTGACAACTTTTTTATGGGAGCAAAGCCATCGATACCATACAAATGTATTTTGTTCTAAATGTAAAGTTGCAATACGTACCTTTTGTGTGTTTTGCACATTATGGAGATCAAAATATTGCTCCATCTGTAGTATCCATGTTACAGGATCCTTTCCATCAAACTTACTCATATCCATTTTGGAATATGGTGGTTCTTCCCGCTAACATTAGAGTTTATGAAATCACGATTAACATTTATTTTGTTCTCATCATGAGTTTCCTCTACTATATTTTCACCATTAGGAATCATTTCTTGTATCAACTTTGACAAAACTTCCTTCAAACCTTCCATGTCTTCCTTCAAACCTTCCATTTTTTCTTCCATACCATTCTTCAAACCATCCATCGTAGCTTCCATGCCTTTCTTCAAACCATCCATCTTAGTTTCCACGCCTTTCTTGAAAACTTCCATGTCATTTTTTGTTGCTCTTGCGAAATTTGTTGCACTTGCTCTTGTAATTTTGATATGTCATGTTGCCATTCTTCATCTTCATGAGTCATAGTGGAGATTTCTAAAGGCCTAATGGGTGTTGAATTATTTTTAGGGGCCATTTTAGAATCCAATACTGATATCTGTTTTACAATATGCCCTTGGAATCAATTCAACTTGATTCTTCAAACAAGGCTTATGCAATTCGGAAAAAAAATACACACCTTTTACTTGCTTTTTAAGAGCTCGATATTGAAATTGAATTATCTCTATAATTGTGGATCCTCAATATCTGAAATCTTGCCCTGTAGTAGTCCTTTGAAGCTTCTTTAAAATGCCACAGGTCTGACTTGATTTGGATTCTTCAAGGTAAAGTTATTTCAAATCTCCCACAATGACCTAATTATGGACTGGTTCAGTAGAGCTAACTTGTACAACTTGTCACATGTCACTGTTTCCTCCTTTGGCTCTTAAATTTATAGAACACAAACTAAAGTCCGTGTACTTGCAGCCACTTTTTACGGCATTCCAATCTGATTCTCAAAGAGAGAGCTATGAAGATTTTCCCACGATCACCTCTTTGAGATGAAATTTAGAAGCCTCAAAAAGCCCTAACTTCCACAGATCATATCTCTGAAAATATTGCGAACCAATATATGAAATTTTGTGAAGAGGTTCCTCAGGAGTTTGGCTTTGCACTCTAAAAATTTCAGCTTTTGAACCTTAGTAGAAACAAATTTATTATGAAAATACCACGATGACCTATTTAGGTTAAATTCATGAGCCTACAAAATGACCTAATCCCAGGCGTATCATATCTCCTCGAAATATTGTGAACTAACATTCAAATTTTTTGCGAACAGCCTTTCGTGATTTTGTCACATTCTAAAAATTTCAGGATTCTAAACCTTCGTAGAGAGAAAACGTTATAGCAAAAATGGTACCATGACCTGTTTGGAGCAGCGAAACCCTAGAATCTCAAAGCTCTCATACCAAATGTTGTGAAACCAGCTCCAAAAAGAGTAGAAAAGAGATATCAACGCCTTATAAATAAGCCACTTCAAGGAGGAAACCTATAATACATTACATGAATGAAAATTTCTTGGATGATTCAAATTACAAAACCTCATTTCTATATATAGGAGTCCATGGGGCCACAATGTAATCCTAGTGGGGCCGCAATGTAATCCTAGCTGACCTAACAATAATAATTTAAGGGCACAATAATAACAATATGGGGGTTACAAGGGTACAATAATAACAATAAGGGGGTTACACTAACAACAATAAGGGACTATACTAGTAATATAGGGACCTAACAAAAATAGGTCGTTTACATCAACACACTTCCAAAAATATTTGTTTTGTGTTGTAATCATTAAGTGTAAAATATCGATTTTAGCCATATCATAAGATGGTATAGATTAAATAAGAAACTAATAAGAAGAAAAATTATATTTTTAATGGAAGGATACAATAAAAGTACAAAATGCATGTCAACGAGAAGAAGTGTTGGAAGAAGAAGAATTAGTATTGAACTTGTGCTTCTTAATATCTACTTCTACGATATCCATTTTTTTAACATTAAATTTTAGATGACCAACTAAATCAAATGATCATTAAATTTCTTGGAAGACAAACAATGATCAACTTTGCTTCTCGAGAAGCCAATTCCCAATATATAAGCATCAAACTTTTGATGCCACATCCTTGGAGATTGTGTTTACCCATACAAGGAATATTTTTTAGCTTGCAAACTGGACCTTCCTTTCCTTTCTTTGCAAAAAATTCTTCCTATTTCATGTATATTTCCTTTCCAATATCCCCTTTTAGGAATGTTATCTTTACATTTATTTAATATAATTCAAGATGAAAAGAAACAACAACAAAAAGGAAATCTAGTATAAGTTAATTTAGCAATAGGATAAAAAAATTCACTAAAATCAATTCACTCTATCTGAGAATATCCCTTTCCTATTAAGTGAGATTTTTACTTCACCATTTTACCTTCTATATTCAACTTCTTCTTACAGATACATCTTCTATGAATGAGTTTTCTTCTAGCTGAGAACTCAACTAAATCCCAAGCCTCATTCTTATCTAAGGTAGGGTTTTCTTCAAACATGTCCTTCTTCTAGAGTTTACCATCATCTAAATCCACTGCCTCCATAAAAATTTGAGGATAATAATTAGTGATAAATAAAGAAAAACTATAAGGAAAATTAGGTGGATTATAACTTTATGGTTGTCCTCTTTTCAAAACCAATATCCTCAATATTCGAGTATGGGTTCCTTCTTCTTTTGATTCCTATTCTATGTTGAGTTATATTCATTATCCTTAGACTCAAAATCTATTTTTCTAGTTCATTTTCCTTTGGTAGAAATTTCTATTTTGGAACACCTTTAACCTCTTTAAAAACAACATCCTAATTGCAAACAAGCTTCTTATTTACTAGGTTCCAAAGCATTTATAACATTTTATACCATATTATAACGAAAAATAATACATTTTTCAAATTTATTATCCGACTTAGTCCTATTTTACTTTGTGCATGCACATAAGAATCAAAACAAAAAATATGACATGTTTAAGAGATGGTATTTTACTAGTCCATGCCTCATATATATTTTTGTCAACCAACGCTGATGAGAGTGATTAATTTACTAGATAACATGTAATATCCACTACCTCTACCTATAATTTATACTTTAACTTGGAAACCCTAAGCATTCTCCTTTATTTTTCTATCAATTTCCTATTCATCATTTTTGTAACCCCATTCTATTGAGGTGTGCACAAAGTAGTATTTTTCCTTTCTATTTTGTACTTCTTACAAAAATTTTCAAATTGCTTCCCACATACTCCACCATTATCCATCCTTAAAAAATTTGCTTTCTTATCTTTTTAATTTCCACATGATATTTAAATTATTTAAAGTTATTAAAGAGATCATATTTATTTATAAGCGATTAAATCCATGTGTTCCTTGAGAAATCATTTATGAATTAAACACAAATTTACCTATTTATAGAATAGGTTAGGTCCAAATGCACCACCTTGTTCTAAATAATATTCCTTCTACTCTCATAGGAACATATGATAACATTACCTAATTCTATCCATCACATATGAAATTCTCATAGAAATCAAAATATAATGTGTAATTAAATAGACCTTTACCATGTAATGCTCAAAGGTCCTTCTCTCCACTATGTCATAATCCTTGTTGTCATAACACAAATTTTTTTCCATAGAAAATAGTGGTTTTAAAATCTAAATTTCCACCCTTAGGAATAGTAGGACCATTATGCCTATTAAATATAATGCTTTGCAACACCTTGTATAAAGTTTCATTTCAAAGTTTCCTGATCAACACCATTGCTCGAATCATTTCGAAGGTTTCGCTTTGAAAACTTTTATGTAAACTTGAATCACTCATCTTGCTTACATATATTAAGTTTCTAGCGAACTATGGAATGTAAAAAACTTAAGCCAATTTTCTAATCCTTCCATCATTGAGCAACAACTTAACTTTTTTTCATTCTATGATTCTAGCTATTGAGTCACCTCGTTTGAAAATTTCACCTCAATCAAACTTTTCATATTCAAAAAATTAATTTCTATAGGGATTCATATGAAAAGAAGCAGTTGAGTCAATTGATTACACATCATGATCTAAATATGTGCTTAAAGAAGCGAAGTACACATCCCCTCCTTACTCTGAGGAGGTATTACATTGGAACTACAAGAACATCAACATATTCCTTCACTTTGTGAACATTTTTAGACTTGCAATCCTTCATATAAACCCATCTTGTGACCACATTTCTAGCATTTCACTAAATATTTCCACGGGGAATTATATATATCTCTAGATTTAGATCTCCCTCCCCAGGAATTATTTTTATTCCTATCCTGGGAATGACCTCTTATAGATAAGGAATCCATGTTTTAATTATCCATGGTTTTTTTCCTCATTTCTTTTGATAACAAGGATGAGACCACACCATCATAGTTTAATGTTGTTGCATTACTTATGATAGTTACAACAAGAAAACTAATTGAATCTAACAAAAAATAGTAAACTAATGCAATTATCTCTGGTTGAAATTTTAATATCAAAATAAAAAATTGTCTTACCATAATATTGGAGACATTTAGATGCCTTGCTACTAAATCTCCATCATTCATCCTAAGGATGTAAAACTTATTTTGAAGGAAGAATTTTTTTTACAAGAGACTTAAACTAATAATAGTCCTCAACTTGTCCCATAATTCCATCATTATGGCTTCCTTTGAGTCATTCAATTACACTCAATATGAAAGACATAATTAGATTGTACTCTTTTCATTCCTATCCAACTTCTTCCAATATCTTGTTGACATAATTATAGGTATAGTTAATATGAGTTGGATCATGATTATTTTTTATCATCCCAATGCTTTTAGGGTGAAAAAATAAGATAAATAATCTTAGAAGAACATTTTTAGCTGCATAATAAAAAATTGGGATCATAAACCTTCTCAAGCTAGTTTGAGGCCTTAAACAATTTTTTTTGGGTAAAAATTGTCACTCAAGTGTACCCTACCATAGTGCTATTACAAAATTTAATACCACTACAATGGTGTAAGAATAACATTAATTGGAGATCAAACACTAAATTTATGCCTCCCAGAAGTTGAGCTATCATGGTTGACCACCATAATTTGAGAGGATGCCAAATTAGCCCTCATTAATCATGGAAAATGGGTTAGTCACATGGAAACTATGAATATGAATCTAGAAGGGTCAAGTTCTAACTCATATTGAGGGTGGAATGGGTCAAATTTAACCCTTAGTTGACTATCCCACTGTGTTATAACTAGGTCACTAGGAGGAAAAGGGGTTTGGTTCTATTCTAGTGCATTTTGTTCCAAAGAAAAGTAGAATAGCTGAAAATGGATGATAATTTTTATATATTTCATGCATATGCAAAAAGAAATAACTTAATAAAAAAATACAAGGAAAAATAAACCCTCATAGTATAAATTTTAAAATTTAGTAAATGTTTATGAAATCAGTTGTGACAAATTGTCCAGTGGAATATCCATAATAGTTCATAGATCATAAATATTAGGATTCACAATAACCCATAGAAATTTGTCAACAAGAAGATCCTCCATAGTGAGTTTCCATAGCTCAAATATTTACCCATTAAATTTCTTAATCTTTTTTGTTGAATTGCTCACAATTCTCTCCCAAGATAAGAATTGTCATTGCAATGCTCTTGTTGAAACCATGTTTATCACATATCAAAGCCAAAACCTTAGACACAAAGGCATCCCACTGAAGCCAATAAATTTTCTTTGATGCCAAACGTAGGTTTACAACCTTTATAGTAAAGAAATGCACACATTGGTTCCTTATAAAACAAAAAATTAAACAATAGCATTCACACACAACACTTATAAATTTACCCTAGAATATTTATATGAAAAAACTAAAAAATGTTTAGACTCAGACCTCTGACTCTCATTACATTAACTTCACCTTTTTTTAATACTATATATAGGATCACATGAATTTTAAAACTGCAATCTATTAACTTGGATTAGATCTCTTAGCAATATTACATTACAATGCATCAAAATACCATTGATTGAAAAACTCCAAAACTATGCAAAAAATGGACCAAAAAAAGCCCTTTTTTTGATGATTCTACCCTTGAATTCCCAAGCTTAGATCTACCTAGGTACCCTAATGCAATGTAGTGGATGGGGCTCATAAGGGCTTCACCTTCTTGATCAATATCTTCCCACATTCATTCATAAAAGGGGAATTTTAAATTGTGAAAAAATAGAGCCAATATATTTTAGGTATTAGAGAGCATATATACGGGGTTGGGGAGTTTATATGTACTATAAGGTACAAAATAGGTGTTTCCTAAAAGTAGGGGATATATAATAAAATCAAGGTTATTTTTTTAGAACGATGTATTGGTTATATTGAGGGGAGGGGGGTTCAATAAAAGGATTTTGTTAGGTTTTTATCAATATCTAGTGAGATTAGAGGCATTCTTTTAATATCTCACAAACGAAGTTGCTATGACACTAATTTATTAAATGGAAACCCTATGATGTGGCTATCCATGCAAAGAATATAATATGTACCTAATACAATAAAGAAATGAAGTCATGACTTTCTTCATCTCCTCCCTATAATCCCAAAAAGAAACCATCCAAGTTGAACTCTCTTTCAGATGTTGCCCCCCCCTTTTTTTTTTAATCTCCTTTTGGTGGAGGTTTTTATCATTAAACCTTGAAAGAAACCTGCAAAAAGTGGAAAAGAATCTACAACACAATGATAATCAAGATAAATATGCAATTTTGAATGAAAGAACAAGCATAACAATGAAGCACATACAACAACAAACAATTTTTTTCTTTCATTAGAGAAAAATCATGGTTCACCTTATTGTTTTATTTCTATTCATAAAGAATGTATAAACATAGAAACAACGCTACCCCTAAAATTAAGAAGACAATTAAGAGACAACTTTTCTTATAAAACATGAGAATACAATCTCAATATTTCTTCACATATTCCATATACAAATGTAAACTACTAATCACATTAATGGTGTAATTAGAACATCCTAAAATTCTCCCACTTGGTAGTTACTTCAAACAAGGTCGAATATCCATCTTGCCCCTATACCAAACAAATTTCCTTCCATCCACTCTTGTAGTTAAAGAATCTTCCACATTATTCTAACTCATAGCCTTTAATATAATTACCTCCTTGGAATCCACCACCTTCTTTATGTAATGGAATTTTACTATGATATGCGTTATCCATGGATGAAAATTGGGACTTTTAGCCAAAGCGATTGCACTTTGATACTTTGTCACAACAATTAGGCATGGGCCCATGTTTGCTTCCAAAAAATCTACATAATTTGTACAACCAAACAACTTCCTTGCAATCCATTAAAGTGACAAAGTATTCTATTTCGGTGCTAGAATGGTCTACCACTTATTTCTTCTTACTCTAATGGATAACTCCTTCAAGCATCATAAATATAAATGCACTTGTGCACTTTTCAAATTTCATGTCACCTACCAATCAACATCAATAAACCATGAATGTGAACTTTCTTGCTTCCATTTCCATATGAGAAATAACAAAATCATTAGTGCCTTGTAGGTACGTAAAGATCGTCTTGCTAGTTATCTAATAATTTCTACCTATATTTAAAGAATACTTAATTATAGCTTCCATTACATACACATTGTTTGATATTATACACATCCTTTACACACAAAAGGCTACAAACCACACTAACATATAGAACTTGTGATTTCTTGTTCTTTTGTTTGATCTTAGGACTCAATTTAACTGATGAACACAAGTCTAGTTGAGATGAAGTTATATATATATATATATATATATATATATAGCTCGAACATGGTCTTTATTCTAAAACCATAACACACATAATAACAAATGAAATTTTCTTTTATTAAAAATAAATATTGATTTAATTTGTTTATTTTTTCTCATATGTAATAAATATAAAAATATTAAAAAAATTAACTAAATTTTTTTTAAACACAAACATAAGAATATAGTTTAGAGATATTTTTACACATTCCATATATCATTAACATTTGTTAATTACATAAATGATATGAATCACAATAATTTATTATAATTGAGTTATTTTAATATTAACTTAATAGTTGAGTTTAAATATTTTATTTTTTTAATTTTTACAATAAAATTAAATGATAATCATTAAGATTTTATTATTTGAATTGTATTTTTTTTTTTAACAAATTTAGTAGTGGTAAGACTATATCATGGTCATATTCATGAATAACATTTTAGTAAAGTCCAAAATTAAACCAATAACTTAACATATAAAAGTGCCTCCCTTAATATCACACTGGATTCCCATCTATTCAAAATACCATATACCATTTCAAATTTAATAATTTAAATTCATAATTTTAATCATTTTATTTCCAATTAAATTCATAAAAAAATATATATATATTTTAAAAAAAATCAAACTTTCAGCTGCATTACACTTATATAACTTGTTTCTTTCTTTAATTACTGGCAAATATTAAATATCATTAACTAGCAATTTTTAAACACCATGGCTATTTCACTATATTTCCACTATCAATTTAATATCATACTATTCTCATTCAATGAACAACTTGAAAAAGAAATTTAATATTTGTCTCATTAACTTCAATCTTTCTTCATGTCGGACTACTGGTCAATAAACAATAAAAATCCACCTCATCATGTCGGTGTACTGGTCAGCAAACAATAAAAATCCACCTCATTGATGCTCGGCTCTCTCATGTTTTTGCTGGCTAATGACACCGAATATTACTGTCGATGTAAGGTTCATAGAAAGTGTCCTTGATGACGTGGATCAGAGATTCACTATGACAAAATAGTATTATATTCGATGTAAGGTTCATAGAAAGTGTCCTTGATGACGTGGATGATAGAATGATTGATGCTTTGTCGACGATCTAGTCTATCAGACCCATGATTCCTGGGTCTACTTTTCTTTGACCCCTTTTCTGTGAAGACCATCACTTCATCTTTGGACTCATTCTATGAACCATAGTGCTCCCCACATTTTGATATAAGGACTTGGGATTTGAGCTCTATTTTCATTCCTGGTTGATTTTGGAGTTGAGGTGGTTATTTTTATAAAGATGAAGTTAGAGAAATTATTATGGTAGTTGGTTTTTAAAATTATTTTTAAAAAATGTTTTAGAAAATTTAGAATATTTTGTTTATTGGTTTGAGGATAGATAGTGATGGGTGTATTGTTAATGTACGTAAGATAGATGGTGATGAGTGTATTGTTAATGTACGTAAAATAGATGGTGATGGGTGTATTGTTAATGTACTTCGTAATGTGAAAAAAAGTTAATAATTTAAAACTCATATTAAAAATTAATGTGAGCAAAAATCTAATCATATTAAAAACTAATATAATTAAGTGATTTTGACAATTTTATATGCACTGAAACACCGTGTATTACACTTGATTATCTCAAAACTCATGCAACTTAACCCAAATACAGTGTAGTCAATTATGCACCGATGAGCTGTCTCTGCAAGTTCTTACTAAACATTTTCTGTGTATTAGTCGGAATTTGTCTGGATGTTTTTGGTTTTGATGGCTATTGCAACATGGCAATTGGATTTTATTTTAGCCTGGGTGTGACAAAATGTGTACCTCCTTTCTGAAAAAAAAAAGAAGACAAAATGTGTACCTCCATCATGTGAAGGTCCAATTCTAATAATTTCCACCTTTCATTATTGTGGCGGTGGGTGACAGAAAATCTTTGCATGTACAGGCAAATCATAATATATATTTCATCGTTGCTTGTCATTGGGATAATTCCAAGGAAATTGTTTTGAATGATTTGGCGCTTGCGAGGGCAATGTGATGTGCGTGTCACGTGTGCTTTTGTTTTTATCATGGAAACAGACAAATGGCTTTTAAACAGGGATGGAATTTGACGAATTGCTGGTTATGGGGTTACAGAGTTATTTATCTATAGTTGAAAATTTTATAAAACTCTCAATTTTTTTGGAAATCGTAAAGATGGGTCAAGGAAGTGTGATAACAGTCAAAGTCAAATTGATAGATACTTCTATTTTTGAAATTCTAACCATATTTATAAGTGACATTACAGTCAAAGTCAAATATATAGATACTTCCATTTTTGAAATTCTAACCATATTATGATATTACAGTCAAAGTCAAATTGATAGATACTTCTATTTTTGAAATTCTTTATAAGTGTATTACAGTCAAAGTCAAATTGATAGATACTTTTATTTTTGAAATTCTAACCATATTTATAAGTGATATTACAGGCAAAGTCAAATTGATAGATACTTCTATTTTTGAAATTCTAACCATATTTATAAGTGATATTTAGCTATGAAATGGTTTATATAATGTATTTCGAAAAGTTTTATAAACCTTACACTTGCGTACTTCATTTTATGATTGAATAATTTAATAAGTTATATTTTTATTTTATTATATGAATGAATAATTTAATAAGTTATATTTTTATTTTTGAAAAAAACTTTTAATTACATAGTTAGCTTATATTTTTATTTGATAGAATGATTATATACTTTTACTTATATCAATTTTAGTTAATTTAAAAATTATTTTATTTTTTAACTAATAAAAGTTATTATTTTTATTAAAATTAATAATTATTACTTATACTAAAATATCAATAAATATGATTTATATATTTATATGTATTAGAATAGTTATATAAATTAGTAATTATATGGAGATGTGTACAGGAATGTAGAAGGAGGAGTTGGGATTTAAAAATGATTATAGATTTATAGTCTTGATTTACTAAGCATTTACTAAGCATTGAGACGAAAAAAATCTTTTGAGATAAAATGAGAATTTTTTTTTTGAATTTCACACTCAAAAAGATGTTTACATCTTAAGAGATTCGATCTCTCTCTAAACTTAGGAAACCCAGACTTAAAATGAATCTATCCTTATTTATATTTAAAAAATTAAAAAGATAAATATTTGTTCTTAAAGTTTTGAAAATCTATGTTATAAAATATAAATAAATTAAAATTGTGTGTGTATATATGTGTGTGTGTGTGTGTGTGTGTGTGTGTGTGTGTGTGTGTGTGTGTGTGTGTGTTAAATTTAAGACTTTGTGATCCATAATTTAGATAAATGTCTTTAGGATCAATCACATCATTAATTATATAACTTTAAAAAAAGCTAAATATGTTCGTCATATTTATTTTGAAATAGTGATTTTCAATTTTTTATTTATTGAATAGAAAAAATTAGATGAGTGGGTCATACTTAATAAAAATATTATATAATTTTCATTAAAAAAATATAGTTTTAATTGTTTTGATATATAAAATAATTATATGAGGCTTTAAAACCTAGTTTATATATATATATATATATATATATATATATATATATATATATATATATATGGGGGATTAATGGGGGGTGGAAAGCTTATTTTGGTCTTGAAAATAATTGTAAAATGGAAAACCTCCTAATGTGGGATAGAAAGAAGTTCCTCTATATATATATATGGGGGATTAATAGGGGGTGGAAAGCTTATTTTGGTCTTGAAAATAATTGTAAAATGGAAAACCTCGTAATGTGGGATAGAAAGAAGTTCCTCTTTGAAACTTTAGTCACTCTTGTTATCTTATATGGATGTGAGGTTTGGGGTTGCAGCATCTCTAGAGAATCCTGGAGAAATATTGAGCAAATCCAGAAGTGTTTTATAACGTATAAACTTAAAATTAAAAGCAATACACCCTATCCTATTCTCCTTATAGAAGTGGGTCCTTTCCCTATCGAGAGCCTAGCTATGACTAGGCTTCTGTTGTACAAGCACAAGCTCAATAGAATATGAGACCATAGACTTCCTAAGCTAGCTTTAAATTCTAGCCAAAACCACCTAAGGCTTAAAAGAGGTTGGTATAAAGACACCAGGGCCTAGTTAAACCATTGGGAGATCAATGAGAATGATGCATTGCAAAAAATTAATAACATTAAAAAAATTGTTACTTCTAAGTTCAAAGAAAAAATGTGGTGTGAAAAAGATCTAGCAACTAAAAGAAAATTAAGATATTATAAGGAGGTCATCAACCCCACCCTAGTAGATCAAAATTATCTCTCTATTTTAACTAGCTCAAAGAAGAAAATTAATATAGCCAAGATTATAACGAACTCTCATGAGTTCCATAGTGAAACAGGTCGTTGGACAGTTCCTAAAACACCATGGATGGAAAGGATCTGCCATCTCCGTGAGAATATGAACATCAAGGATGAAAATCACTTCCTCTTAGAGTGCCCTGCGTACAACCACATTAGAGCTCAATTTCATAATCTTTGCTGCAATACTAACCTTCCTAGACTTTTAAGATGTCAAAATGATAGTGAGCTCGAGAGGCTTCTCTCTAAGATTTTCGAGCATAAGAATAAAATCTTAAATCAAACTAAATAACTCTTTTCTTTAGGTCCGATAGACCAAATATTGGTCTCAGTGGACGTTAACCATCATCATCATGAGGCTCTAAACCTTATATATATATATATATATTAAAAAATATAAATAAGTTCGTCATATTTCTCTTTTAGTTGATATGCATGCTTATTTAGAAATATTGCTTTAAATTTTTTGTTTATTGAATAGAAAAAGTGAGATAGGTGAGTCATATTTATTAAAAAATATATATAATTTTCATGAAAATTTTATAATTTTTATCATTTTAATATATAAATTAAATTAGACTTTTAACCTAATTTTAGTAGTTAATCAAATTTCTATTTACCTTTTATTTTAAGTATTTCAATAATAATGTATATGTACATAACCAAAATAGCTCAGTTCAAACATTAATGTTTTTTTTGGCAATTTCAGAAGGTTGGATAGAAGTTAAACATGATCTCATTATGCCTTGCAGGGTCTCAAATTCATTACGAAGACCAAAGTGGGCGGTGACTAGAATTTGGTTGAGCAGAGGTGGTCTCAACATTCTTCCCAATTCTCTGAATACAACCTTAAAAATGAAAACAAATTCATGAATGATATGGGAAAATTTTTATTACTTGTTTTAGGTCTAGAATTCTTTGTGAATCGAGAAAATCGACGTGCTTTGAAGCACTAATGATCTTATATGGTTATCCCCACTCTCTCATTTGTTTGACCCATCACAATCACTTCAAAACTTAGAAACTATGTGCAAATTATTTAATATTTGACTAATGAGTGTCAGAAAAAAAATATTACATACTCACGATCATTGAAGTTTTACATGATTGTGAGTATGTAATTATTGATAACAAGAAAGAGGGGTACCCTCATGACCCTTTTACAAATTAAAAGTTTAAAGAGTTTGTTGATATTGGAATGGTAGCTTTCAAAGTCTCAAATTGTTTTAAGCAATAAGACATTATGAAAACATTGTGAAAATTGATCCATTTAATTTTTATCTAATATTTATTTTATATATGGAAAATGAAATACGAGAAAAATTTGAGTTTCTATATATCTTCTAAAGAATGTAGGAGGAGGTTAAATTTAAGAAGAAATGTACACTAACATAAATGTCCCAGAACAATGACAATCCTTACAGGCACGAGGTACATAGTAGAGGAATTCAATTTCTTTGTGGTTTTTCAAAATGACATGAAATAAATCCTAAACAAAAAATTATGAGGTATCTATCAGCGAAAGATATCACCAACACTAGGGAGAAATGATTTTTATCAGTAAGCTATTGCGAAGATGAGCAAAAATTGGATCACAGATAGAATTTTTGTATCAATGAATATTGTGAACGTAATTGTGAAAAGATCTGTGATTGGAACAGATGACTCAGGGGTGTCTTTTAAGAAATATTATGTTAGAATGTATGTGAAAGGTTGTTGGATGAATATGTCAATTATATACAATATTCCTTTACAAAAGTATTGAAATATTAGTTTAGATGGCTCTCTTCATCATCTTTGAATTTTTTTTATTAACATTTTTTTGTTAAAATGTAATCATGTCAATATTCTTAATCATAGGGAGTGTTTGGCTTGGACCAATAAAACATCACTCAATTTTTTGAATATGCCACCAATAACATAGGAGTTTACACTAGAGCAACACAACAAAGTGGTTAATGGTCCTTTCCATATATAATAGTCAAGTTCAACATTTTATAGTATGGATCGTTTCTTCCATTGCATTACAATGTTTCCATAACTTAGGATCTATTCATAATACATTAATATTTATGTTGCTCAAAATTAAGGAATGTGACAATCAAAATGCTAAAGTCTTGAAAACGATGACGAAGAAATTCAAAGGAAAAAGTAATGTCTTATGTGAAGCCAATTGTAAGGTGGTTATATCTGCACTAACCACTACATGCATGGGTAATCTAAAGTATTAGGTTTTCGCATTGCATGCTAGGTGTAAGATTTTCTAGGATAGAAGGTTGTTGTCAAGGATCAAGGTTATTTCACGTCGAGTAATGATTGACATGTTTCTTTATAAGGCATCTACGTCAAGTATGGAGGCCATATGATGCTTGGACCTAGATGCTTGGATATGATTCCTTATGGACTGAGTAGGTGTGGATGTAATAGGGTTGATCTATCTGAGCGTGAAATTTGAAATTTTCATGTGAAATGATTTTGCTAAGGCATATGTATTGAAGTGTAGGGGAGAAATGCAGAGTAGTTATGCACTTAGGAGTAAGCGTAAAGGACAATTCTTGGATTTTTTCTCGCAAACGAATTCTTATAGGATCATTGAATTTTGATTATCTCTTTACTTGTATAGTGGAGAAGGCCTCTCTCTTCATTCAATGGGTCATTTTTCTTTGCATATTGAGCATGAGAGTGTTTTTTTCCAAACATATTCAACATTTGTTGCAATATGTAAGAAATACATTAATATTTATGGGAGAATAATGTATAAATGGAAGAACACAATACAATGATTGGAGAGTTTTACTATATATTCGAGACTAGAAAGTGAAAATATTGCATGTCAAGTTATAACTTGGAGACTAAAATGGAATCTATAATAACCTTAAGTAGCATTAACACAAAAATGTTATGTGTATGAAGGTTAGGGAAGATTGAACAAATAATGATTCTTTTATATCAACATAAGAAAACGAGGATATAGAAATTTGAGGGAAAGATATATTATATCTTTAAGTAAAATTATTTTGGAATGTACTTTTAATATGTTATTGTTGGTATGTATGCACATTTTGTGAGTGCAAAATCCATGATAGGAATATAGTAAATGATATTGGATATAGTAGAGAAAATTAAGCAACAAACAATTTATGATGTTATTATAAAAAATAAAATATATATATATATATATATATAGCTGGAATTTATGATATTATTTATTTCAAATTTTACCTCAATTTATCAATTGGGTTATACATCCACTTTTAAAGATGAAGTTCTATGTTGTCATGGTTAGGCCCAATTATCAAATCAAGCATATTTCCAACCCATGACTTGGATTTTCAAACCCAAGCCTCAAACTGAAGCCTCCCTTCACAAGTTTATCTACCATCTTGCAATAACTGTGTAACCTTGTCATGGAGCCCAAATGTTAAATCAATATCTCTCTAATAAAATATTTTTATGAATGGGTTGTTGATCCAACTGGATATTGGTGGCCACTTGCCTATTCCACTTGGGGCCCCACTATTGTTTCTTTTAGTTTTTCAGCTTCCTAAATTTTAGCGCAATTTACTATTTTTAGTAGCTTTTCGGGTCCTGAACTTCCGGAGCTGTTTTGAGGCCGTAAACGACATTTTTTCGTAAACCCGAGAGCAACATGTAAGTTCCTCAGATGTTGCTCACATCAAAAGTTGTAGTCCTCAGATATATTTTTCCAACGAGGTATTGTGCATGTCAAACAGAGATCGTATGCCAAAGTTACGTCCCCGAGAAGTTGATGAACCAATTTACCCAAATGGGGCCCATAGTATTGGCACTTCATCTCCTAGGGTTAGGTTTTTGGATGTTTAGGGTTTTCCATTATCTCTCAATAATAAATAGGCCCTCGAGCATCATTGTAATACAGTTCAAAGGCCTGTAGCCACTACATCTCTTCTCAGAGATAAGCTACCAGTGCCCTAGCTAGTTATTTCCATTTTGTATCTAAACAAATTTCAGTTCTTTGATATTAATGGAATGAAGTGTTATTTTGGTTGCATATTTGTATTTATTGTTATATTTGTATACTGTCTCATTCCTGTATAAATTCAGATTAGTGGTATCAGAGCGGTCTTCTCTTTCTCGATCCTTCTTTGCATGTCCCCAATGAGGTCTAGGTATAAGGAGTTAGGGCTCAATCTAGTTAAACATTTGCAAGATCAGCCTTGCAAACCCCAACGACTGCCCATGGGGGACGAAAAGAAAGAAAAGGGAGCATGATATCCTATCAAAATATTGCTCGAGGAGGCCCTCGAAAAACAAAGGAATGCGATGATGGATAAATTTTCCCATATCCTTCAATGACTGCCCACAGAAGGCGCATCTGGATCCAACAGCCACTCTGGAGGAACAACTCCTTTTAAGGTACAAGTAAACTTTGACATTCCCATATTTGAGGGCCAAATAGATGTAGACGTTGTAGATACATGGTTGAATCTATTAGAAGGATATTTCTCGGTTCATGAATTTTTTGACCGAGAGAAGATTATTTTTGAACTCCTTGAAGCTTCCCCCCATGTCAAGGACTGGTGGGAAAGACTACTGTGAGAAAAAGGATGAGGGGGAACCCTCTCTGTTCTCAGTTATACCCACTTTGAATTCTTTCTGAGACGCCATCAAGAAAAAATATTATCCCATGGGGAGCTATGAGGAAAAATACATATAATGGACTACGTTGAGGAAACAAAGGGATCAAGATGTGCATGAGATGACGAATCTGTAGACTGTTCAATACCCTACCCACAAAGTTGGATATCAAATATTTCGAGAAACATTTGGTGCTTAAGTATTGCAGTTTTCTGCACAGATATATTCAGGAGGAAATGGAGTTCCTCGACATTTGCTCGCTTGGTATGACATACCGGTATGCTTGCAATATTGAGTATAAATTCAAATAGAAGAAGCGAGACTTTGGATTTGTGAATCAAAAGAAAGGGAAAGGTGCCTCCAAATTTTAGAACAAAGGAAAAAGTCAAGGCATGGTGGCCTAAGACAACTTGCCAAAGATGTAAGCAAAGAACAACACCGCGAAGCCGAAGATGGACACGGGAATGTGGTGTGAGCTCCATAAGAGATCCACTCACAACACAAGTGAGTGTTGGGCCAAGAAATCACTGGTAGCCGAGATGAAGTATTCTGAATCAGATGCATGCTCTGACTCTGAATCAAAACCCAACAAGGATAATGACAAAGGAAAGCAGATTATCGATGCAGAGCCGAACAACACCGTTGCCACCATGAAGATCCCGAAGGAGGAACTAGAAGATCTAGAGGAGGAGGAGTATCTCTTCCACTCCCAGATGTGGGTAAAGGGTTCCCTACTACAGTTCATTGTCGAAAGTGGGAGCCAAAAGAACCTCATTTTAGTAGAGGTCATGAAGTAGTTGGGCTTTCCAACCACAACACACCCACAACCGTACACCATCAAGTGGCTTCACCAAAGATGGGCTCATCGTGTCAGCCAGCAGTGCTGCCTTCCCTACAAAATCAAGCCCTTGATGGATTAGGTATTATGTGACATTTCTCCTCTTGATGTTTGTGATGTATTATTAGGGAAAACATACTTGTGGAAGCGACATGATGTGTATGAGTCCCGTCCTCAATCTGTTATTGTTACTTTGGGAAATAAGTTGTACAGGATACCATAGGTACCACCACCTACTACTATCTCTTTGGTTACTGTAAAAGAATGTAGTAAGATCATTTCCAAAATTGGGAAATTTCTTTTCCTGATGATCTCCCTCATCGCAAGAAGAAGACTATGGCCACGACCTCCAGACAGGGCTCCTCTGCATGCCAACAACAAATGGACAAGGTTGTGGAGGAGTACGGGGACATCTTCACCTCACCCACAAGGGTGCCTCTGCATTGTTAGGTAAAGCACCCCATCGATCTGACCCCAGGTGCACCGGTGCCAAATTGACCAATCTATCGATGCTCTATTATGGAGAATGATGAAATCAAGAGGAAGATTTAGGAGATGTTGTAGAAAAGTCACATTCAGATGATTTCATTTCCCTGTGGAAGCCTGATCGTGTTGGTACAGAAGAAGGATGGGACTTGGAGACTCTGTATTGAATCTAGGGTGTTGAACAAGATCACTGTCTAGAATAGGTACCTGATGCCATAGATTGATGGCCTTATGGACCAACTCAAAGGGGTGAAATATTTTAGCAAGATTGACTTGAAGTCCGGGTATCACCAGGTACCATTCGAACCCTCCGATGAGTGTAATATTTCCTTCAAAGCAAATGAGGGTCTTTTCAAATGGCTTGTCATGCCTTTCGGGTTGAAGAATGCTCCCGCAACCTTCATAAGGCTAATGGATGACTTCTTGTGGCCAATCACCAACTCATTTATAGTAGTGTACTTGGATGGCATCTTGATCTTCAGCCAAACTTGGGAAGAGAACCTACACCACATCCAATAGGTTCTCAAAACACTGTGACAACACAAGTTGTGTGCCAATTTGGAGAAGTGCACTTTTGGAATGACCCAAGTTCAATATCTGGGATACATTATTGATGAGTGGGGGGTGCATGTGGATCCAACTAATATCCAAGTCATTTGGGATTGGCCAGCCCCAACCACTCTAATAGAGCTTCACAACTTTTTGGGTCTTACTAATTTCTACCGCAGGTTCATGTTGGGATTCTCTCATATCACTTGGCCCTTGAGTCAAGTCACAAAGGGAGGAGTGAAAGGAAAATTCTTTTGGTCAGAATCTCAATAGAAGGAGTTCGTAGAATTAAAACATCACCTCTGCTCTGCCTCAGTTCTCACATTACCAGACTTGTAACAACCATTTGAGATCAAGAAATATGCCTTTGACTATGCTATTGGGGCAGTTCTTACTCAACAGGGGCATCCAGTGGCATATCAAAGTGAGACATTGTCTGACACAGTACACAAGTATCCCACTTATGGAAAAGAAATGTATTCCATTGTGCAGGAATGCTGACAATGGAAGCATTACATTTTGGGGAAGGAAATAGTCATCCACACAGACCACTGACCCCTGTAGTTCATATAGACATAAGGGAAGTTACAGAATGATTGCCATAAGAAGTCGTCCAGATATCTACAAAAATTTCATTTGAACATCAAGTACAGGAAGGGCAGCACCAATAATGTTGCAGACTGTCTCAGCCGACTACCTATCGTGGCACTAACCACCATTCTCAACTCTTGTGGGAGACAGACATCTGATTGGCCACTTCTCTACAAGAGCAATCTGGAATCCAACCACACATACAAGACACTCTTGGAGGGTACACAAGTTCCAAATTTTCACCTCCAAGATGCACTACTATGTCACCTAGGACAACTTTTTGTTCCTTCAAGCAAGCATGTCAAGATGATTTGGGAAGCATACTACAGTCGATTCACTGGGAATTTCGGGGTCGAGAAAATAGTGGTAGTACTGCAGAACTATTTCTATTGGCCGAACCTTCGATAGTATGTCAGGAGGTACATAAGATCCTGCATTGCTTGCGCCATTTCCAAACCTACCATCAAAAATCAAGGCTTCTATACTCTGTTATCTACTCCTATTTTACCTTGGGAATCCATCTCCATGGATTACATGTTGGGTCTTCCTCATACTAAGCATGGAAATGATTGTGTTTTCGTGGTCGTCAACAGATTCTCGAAGATGGCCATTATGGCAGCCTGCAAGAAGAATATCACAACATAAGCCACTGTTAAACTCTTCTTTGAACGAGTGTGGGTGCACTTTTGGATCCTGAAATCTATCATCTCTGATGGGGACAACAGGTTCCTTAGCAGATTTTGGTCCAGCCTATGGTCAATGTTGGACACCAAGCTCATCAAGTCTACAACTTTCCATCCCCAAAGTAATGGTTAGATAGAAGTCGTCAACAAGATGATCATGTACATTCTACGCATGTACAATTCAAAGCATCCACGCACATGGGATGAGAGGCTTCCCTATGTACAACATAGTTATAACCAGACTCTCCACATCTCAACCGACCACAACCCCTTTCAGGTGGGCTTGGAATTCCAGCCACTATGTCCCATTGACGTAACCATACCATTTGTGGCTACTTAGGCTGATTCTGCTCATGTCATGTAGACTTAAAATGGTTATTTATATTTAAGATATTAAAAAGATAAACATTTTTTCTTAAAGTTTTGAAATATATGTTATAAAATCTAAATAAATTAACATTATTATAATTTAAAATTAATTATATATATATATATATATATAACTTAAAAAAATACTAAATAAGTTCGTCTTATTTCTATTTTAGTCGATAAGGATGTTTATTTAGAAATAATGTTTTTAATTTTTTTTTGTTTATTGAAGAGAAAATCAGATAGGTGACTTAGAAAAAAATTATATTTTTCATCTAAAAATTATAATTTTCATCTTTTTGATATATAAAATAATTATATTAGACTCTAAATCTTATTTTCGTAGTTATATATATATATATAAGTTCATCATATTTCTATTTTAGTTAATATGCATGCTTATTTAGAAATATTGCTTTTAATTTTTTGTTTATTGAGTAGAAAAAGTCAGATAGGTGAGTCATATTTATGATGATGATGATGATGATGGTTAACGTCCACTGAGACCAATATTTGGTCTAGCGGACCTAAAGAAAAGAGTTATTTAGTTTGATTTAAGATTTTATTCCTATGCTTCAAAAGCTTGGAGAGAAGTCTCCCGAGCTCACTATAATTTTGACATCTTAAAAGGCTAGGAAGGTCAGTATTGCAACAAAGATTATGAATTTGAGATCTAATGTGGTTGTACGCAGGGCACTCTAAGATGAAGTGATTTTCATCCTCGATATTCATATTCTCACAGAGTTGGCAGATCCTTTCCATCCATGATGTTTTAGGAACTGTCCAACGACCTGTTTCACTATGGAGCTCATGAGAGTTCATTCTAATCTTGGCTATATTAATTTTCTTCTTTGAGCTAGTTAAAACAGAGAGATAATTTTGATATTCTAGGGTGGGGTTGATGACCTCCTTATAATATCTTAATTTCTTTTAGCTACTAGATCTTTCTCACACCATATTTTTTCTTTGATTTTAGAAGTAGCAATTTTTTTAATGTTATTAATGTTTTGTAATGCAACATTCTTGTTTATCTCCCAATGGTTTAACCAGGCCTTGGTGTCTTTATACCAACCTCTTTTAAGCCTTAGATGGTTTTGGCTAGAATTTAAAGCTATCTTAGGAAGTCTATGGTCTCCTATGCTATTGAGCTTGTGCTTGTACAACAAAATCCTAGTCATAGCTAGGCTCTCGATAGGGGAAAGACCCACTTATATAAGGATAATAGGATAGGGTGTATTGCTTTTAATTTTAAGGTTATACGTTATAAAAGGCTTCCGGATTTGCTCAATCATTCTCCAGGATTCTCTAGAGATGCTGCAACCTCAAACCTCACATCCATATAAGATAAAAAGAGAGACTAAAGTTTCAAAGAGGAACTTATTTCTATCCCACATTACGAGGTTTATCATTTTAAAATTATTTTCAAGACCAAAATAAGCTTTCCCCCTCCCATTAATCCTTTTCTGAATGCTATAGTTCCAGTTGAGCTTGTGATGAATATCAATGCCTAGGTACTTGTAAGAAGACACTTCCTCCAAGTTACTATTGTCATACATAAAATTAGTGTAAGTGTCCTTCTTGGATTTGATAATCAAAACTTTTTTTTTGTTAGTGTTAACAGACATACCCATTGTAGAGTAAAAATCATTAAGAAGTCTAAGTTGATTATCAAGATTAGATGGGCACCTTGCGAGAAGAAAAATATCATCAGCATAGAGAAGAAGGATGATGACTATCCCAGCTAAGATTGTGCCAACACATCCTGCTTCCTCTAAACAACCTTATAGCTTGTCAACGTAAATGCCAAATAAGGTAGGGGAGAGGGGGCAACCTTTTTAAACTCTGATATTACACTTAATATCTTTCGACCACCCCTCATTGCTCTTTAACTTGGCAATTACATTCTCGTATAACCTTATAGCGGCCGCTCTTAGCTTGAAAGGAACATTTAGCTCTTCTAATCTATTCCAGAGGTTGTTTCTAGGAACCGTATCGAAAGCCTTTCTAAAGTCCACAAAGCAAGAGAAGAGATTTGATTTATCATTGCGGCATTCCTCCATAATGATCCTAAGTGTAACAAGGCGGTCTGTTGTTGAGTGCTGCCTTCTAAAACCTGCTTGGCCTTTAGCCTACTTACCTTCACTTTCAAGGCAAATGCTCAACTTATTTTCCAAAATAATACCATATAACTTGGCTAAGAGAGGGCTGATCATAATTTTCCAATAATTAGAGGGGCTATTTGTGTGTGTATATATATATATAATTTTCATGAAAACTTTATAACTTTTATCATTTTAATATACAAAATAATTAAATTAGACTTTAAACCTAATTTAAGTATTTAATCAATTTTCTATTTATTATTTTATTTTAATTATTTCTATATATAATTAGAGGGGTGATTTGTATATATATAATTTTCATGAAAAATTTATAACTTTTATCATTTTAATATATAAAATAATTAAATTAGACTCTAAACCTAATTTAAGTAGTTAATCAAATTTCTATTTATTATTTTATTTTAATTATTTCAACAATAATTTATATGCACATAACCAAAATAGCTAAGTTCAAAGATTAATGTTTTTTTGGAAATTCCAGAAGGTTGGATAGAAGTAAAACATGATCTCATTATGCCTTGCAGGGTCTCAAATTCATTACAAAGACCAAAGTGGGCAGTGACTAGAATTTGGTTGAGCAAAGGTTTCATAACTTGTTGTTGAAGGGTCTCAATATTATTTATACTCGGAATAAGTTGTTGCCCAATTCTCTAAATACAACCTTAAAAATGCAAACGAATTCATGAATGATATAGGAATATTTTTATTACTTGTTTGAGGTCTAGAATTTTGTGTGAATCGAGAAAATCAATGTGCTTAGAAGCACTAATGATCTCATATCGTTATCCCCACTCTCTCATTGTTTCTTGTTCGACCCATCATAATCACTTCCAAACTTAGAAACCATGTGAAAGTTATCTAATATTTGACTAATGAGTGCCATAAAAAAAAAATTTACATACTCATGATCATTGAAGTTTTACATGATCGTGAGTATGAAATTATTAATAACAGAGAAAGGGGGGTACCCTGACAACCCTTTTACAAGTTAAAAGTTTGAAGAGTTTTTTGAGATTGGAATGGTAGTTTTCAAAGTCTCAAATTCTTTTAAGCAATAAGAAATTATGAAAACACTGTGAAAATTGATCCATTTAATATCTATCTAATATTTATTTTATATATGGACAATGAAATAAAAATAAAATTTGGGTTTCTATATATCTTCTAAAGAATGTAGGAGGAGGTTAAATTTAAGAAGAAAGGTACACTAACATAAATGTCCTAGAACAATGACAATACTTACAGGCACAAGGTACATAGTAGAGGAGCTCAATTTCTTTGGGGTTTTTTAAAATGGCATGAAATTAATCCTAAACACAAAATTATGAGGGATCTATCAGCTAAATATATCACCAACATTAGGGAGAAATGATTTTTATTAGTAAGCTATTGCGAAGATGAGAAAAAATTGGACACAAATATAATTGTTGTACCAATGAATGTTATGAAAGTAATTGTGAAAAGCTTTGTGATTGGGAAAAATGACTCAGGAGTTCCTTTTAATAAATATTGCGTTAGCATATATGTGAAAAGGTTGCTGGATGAATATGTCATTTATATAAAATATTCCTTTGCAAAAGGATTGAAATATTAGTTTATATGGCTCTCTTGCAATCAAAAAATGGTTCATCGTCTTTGAATTGTTTTATTAACATTTTTTTGTTAAAATTTAATTATGTCAATATTCTCAATCATAGGGAGTGTTTGGCACGGAACAATAAAACATCATTCAATTTTTTTAGTATGCCACCAATAACATAGGAGTTTACACTAGAACAACACAAAAAAGTGGTCAATGGTCCTTTCCATATATAATATTTAAGTTCAACATTTTATAGTATGGATTGTTTCTTCAGTTGCATTCCAATGTTTCCATAACTTAGGATCTACTCATAATACATTAATATTTGTGCTGATCAAAATTAAGGAACATGATAATCAAAATTCCCAAGTATTGAACATGATGACGAAGGAATTTAAAGGTAAAACTAATGTCTTATGTGAAGCCAATTGTATGGTGGTTATATCTGTGCTAGCCACTACATGCATGGGTAATCTGAAGTATTAAGTTTTTGCATGCATGCTAGGTGTAAGGTTTGCTAAGATAGAAGGTTATTGTCAAGGATCAAGGTTATTTCAAGTCGAGTAATGGTTGCCATGTTTCTTTACAAGGCATCTACTTCAGGTATGGAGGCCATATGAAGCTTACACCTAGATGTTTGGATATGATTCCTTATGGGTTGAGTAGGTGTGGATGCAATAGTGTTGATATATTTGAGTGTGAAATTTGAAAATTTAATGTTAAATTCTTTTTCTAATGCATATTTATTGAAGTGTAAGGGATAAATGGAGGGTAGTTATGCACCTAGGAGTAAGGGTAAAGGAAAATGCTTGGGTTTTTTCTCACAATGGAATGCTTATAGATTCATTGAATTTTTATTATCTCTTTACTTGTATAGTGGATAAGGCCTCTTTGTGCATTCAATGGGTCATTTTTTGCATATTGAGCATGAGAGTGTTTTTTTCTAAACAAATTCAACATTTGTTGCAATATGTAAGAAATACAAGAATGTTTATGGGAGAAGAATGTATACATGGAAGAGTGGAATACAATGACGGGAGATATTTATTATATATTTGAGATTAGAAAGTGAAAATATTGCATGTCAAGTTATAACTTGGAGACTAAAATAGAATCTGTAATAACCTTAAGTAGCAGTAACACAAAAAGGTTATGTGTATGATGGCTAGGCAAGACTGAACAAATGAATGAATCTCTTATATCAACATAAGAAAATGGGGATATAGAAATTTGAGGGAAATATATATTATATTTTTAAGTAAAATTATTCTGGAATGTACTTTTAATATGTTATTGTTGGTATGTATGCACATTTTGTCGGTGCAACATCCATGATAGGAATGTAGTAAATGATATTGGATATAGTAGAGAAAGTTAACCAACAAACAATTTATGATGTTATTATAAAAAAATATAAGTGATATATATATATATATATATATATATATATATATATATATATATATAGATATAGATATATAGATATAGATATAGATATAGAATTTATGATATAGTTTATTTCAAAATCTACCCCAATTTATCAATTGGGTTATACATCCACTTTTAAAGATGAAGTTCTCTGTTGTCATGGTTAGGCCCAATTATCAAATCAAGCATCTTGCCAACCCATGACTTGGATTTTCAAACCCAAGCCCTTAAATTTGATGAACACTTACTCAATTTTTTTAAGCTTGATTTCATGATTTACCAATCGATCAATAAAGCATCTTTTCAACCCATGATCCAGACATCCTGTGAACCCATGACCCAGAGTTTTAAATCTAGGCTCCAAAATCTAATGAAACTTTTCAAAAGTTGTTTAAGCTCAAGTTCATGGTCGAAGTAATTCTCAAACTGAAGCTTCCCTTCACAAGTTTATCTACCATCTTGCAATAAATTTGTAACCTTGTCATGGAGCCCAACTGTTAAATCAATATCTCTATAATAAAATATTTTTATGAATGGGTTGTGATAGTTAAAAGTTTGAATTTGAATTCTTCCACTTCAAATCCAAATTTTTAAGTCCTTCACCTTTTCATATGTTTTTGTAACTTCAAAATAAGGTTGGTTTTGTTAATTGGGTTATCCATCATATTTTGGTGTTCAAAATCCCTTGTGATTTAAGAATTAGATCTGATTTTCTAATTGACCCTTTTGTCAGAAAATAAGAAAACAACTTACTTGTGTTATTGTGACTCTAAGGATGTAATAATGTTCTGCGGACCAGAAAAAATTCACTTTTATTCAAAATGGATCCATTAAACAGTCAGGTTATATTATATTTTGAGAGCCTTCTACGAAGGCATTTCCAAGAATCTGTGTTTATTGAGCCATAATGTCTCTGCAACATTGACGAAAGGAGCGACATCGATAGGACAACTGAGATCATCCTCTATTTTGTTTGTGTTGTCATGCATCTATTGAATTGTCACATAGATATGAGACACAACAAAATTATGTACAAGTTGATTTTTCATACTTAACAAGTTTTTGTTTAAAATACAGATAGAGTCTCTAATATAGGGATAGAGGAAAGATAGATCGAATAGTTTGTAACTTCAATATGGCATGTAGCACATTTATATGGAAGTGGATGAAGAAAAATTGCAAATGTAACAACTTTTATTAATAAAAGTTGTGTGTTTTTTCAATTCTTATTAAGAAAAAAAGACTCTAGGGAACCAATAAATAAAATCCCTTATAGATTCCTTGTTCGGTGAAGCTCCACCATATATAACAATGTGCAAAGAACTCAAATCATATTTCTTTGCAATATCGACTTTATTCATAGCCAACAATATGGGAGGCACAAGAGGAAAATAGGTCACTTTGTATTTATGAATAAACCCAAGCATATATATGAGATCAAACTTAGACAACACAAAAATGGTGGATATGGATCCAAGCAACCCACAAGAAAAAACCCCAAGCCAATGTATATGAAACATGGGCACCATACAGAAGAATGAATTGATTCTAGGTACTATTTTTAGGACTGAATCCCAAGCGCTTCATCAAAATGAAAACCATATAAATCATATTTATGTGAGTTGAAATGACCCATTTTCTCATTCCAGTAGTCCTAGAGGAATATAGCACTCTGGTAGCACCTTCTTGCTAGATTTTCACAAGGAGGCATGGGCAGGATTCAAATTCATGGGATTTTGTAGAGTAGAGATGCAATTCTGGCCATTCTGGGAGGCTAATTCAGATGATGAAGAAGAAATGAGCACAATGGGAAATTTTGTGGCTTCCAATTTGACAACCAAAGATGGCGTGAATAAGGCCAACACGACTGTTGAGTCTCTAGTTTTATTTGCTACCTCACTCGCAATATTTAGAGGAATGGTGGTCATAACAATGGCTCGAATGGAGAATATAGTCATGCAAATTATTGGGAAATGAATTGAATTTGGGGAGAGGATGACTACAACATCGAAATTTTTTATGGCAAGTCTAGCTAAACCCAGCAATGAGTGATTTGATGCTCTGACATAATTGGGGGAAGGTGATGGTTTCCCTAGTAGCACAGTCGATGAGGGCTATTCAACCATTGTGGCGAAGCCAGAACACATAGGTGGGGAGATCCAAGTTTTCGTCTTGTGAAAAATTTGTTGGTTTTTGCTTGTTGTAGTATGTCTAATTGGAGTTGCAGTATCCGCTGTGGGGATCGATCTGAAGCCCCATTTCTTTGTGGAATTATGGATCACTATATGAGGAAAAAATAATAGAAACTATTTTCGTGCAAGGAAGGGAATTAGAAAATGGAAGGAATGGAACATATTGGTAATGGTAATGGGTTTTCATAGTATTGAAATATGATGGTCATTAAATAAGAGCTATCCAGATTATCCACAGTGTTACAAGAAATTCGTCGATGTTTTGAAGCTCAATGGGGATCCATCTTCATGACAAAATCTTGAATGAAAGCTTGAAAGAAAGACCAAAATAGGGATAAATAGTAATTAAAAAAAAGGGAAAAGCAATTAAAAGAGATAACCAAGAAATATAAATTTAATTAATTTTAATATACATTATTTTATTAGTTAAGCAATTTTTAGAAAAAAATATTTTATAATAATAATTTTAAGAAATAATATTTAATATGACAAAATGGTTATGTTAATACGAAAAATTGTAGTACAAGGACAATGGCTTGCAGCAAAATCCTCGAAAAACCAGAAATGGAAACCCCAAAATTTGAACTTGTCTCCTTTTTTACTTGGAAATTAGATGGCTTGCAATGAAATCCTAAAAAAAACACAGATGGAAACCCCAAAACCTGAACCCAAAGCGAAAAAAAATTGACGTGTCTACTTTTAATTTTACGGAGGCGGACTAAAATGAGACTCTTTGATCGCTTGGGGTGAACAATTTCTGCACACCCCAACGCCGCAGAGAGAACTCCTTCGGCGTAATTAAATGGTTGGAAAACATTGTTAGGCATCAATTTATAATAAGTATCAAAACACTTATTTCATAATACATCTCACATTACTAAAATTATAAAAAATCACAAAGCTAGTTAAATTATAACTTCTTTATTACTATAAAAAGATTTAATACATAAAAAATATATATACACTTGAAAAACATGGAACAAGATTTTTATTCATGGAGATTTAGCCCCTCTTTACCATGGAGTTTATAATTGTAAATAGAATTTGTTACAATAAGATGGTCCAATACCATGGCTTACCAATACCACATGCCCAAAAAAAACCATTACTCACTTCATATGAAACTTGTTCACATGGAATTTTTTAATTAATCAATTTAATTACAAAGAGAAAAGTTGTATAATTACTTTGAAGATAAATATCAATCTCTAATTTGTGTATACTATTAAGAATATTTTAGAATATTTCGTGAAGGTTAAATCCTACCATCCACCTAATAACCATTAATAATTATATTAAAATTAGAGAAACCTATTCCAAAATAAACATGCCTATTAACATAACAAAATAAATACCAATTCCTCTTCAATACAACAAAACTTAGCACAAGAAACCTTTGTGTTTCCAATCCCTTGCATAAGTTCATAACCTGATCTCAAAGTGTAACAATTAGACAACTCCAATATCATGTCTATGTGGCATTCACTCAATAGTAAGATCGATAGTTCACTCATGTAGCTTTAGTAATAAATCATCCTTCTACATTAGCAAAATATCATAAAATAGGTGTTTAACAAACTTCATTGATTGGATAATCATAATTTTTCTATGTCAATTAAAAATTTTGATCAAAATATGTTATGTTATTATGTATCATTCATAATTTTTGACCAAAATATGGTAGTAATTGGTCAAAAACTTAAAACCACTTAATGTGTTTGATCATTCATTCTTATTAGTCCCAAGGTAGGAATCTAAAAATCCATTTACTAGTTGACCAATATTAGTTTAGAATTGACCAATGCAAGTTATAATATTTAACTTTGAAAAACACATATTTATTTTTCAATATTATTGATAAAATTATTTTTCAAACATTTGATTGGACCATAACTTTGAAGGTCTTGCCTTTGTTCCATATGTATTTTTTTGTCATAATAGTTTCAATATTTATTCCATGATTTTTAAATATTTTTGCAATGGTTTTTCATTTTTAAGCTTCTTAGGAAAACAATCTAAAATTAAAATCCTTAAAAATAGCTCATACTCAAGTAAATAACATATTTATCAATATTTATTGCCCACCATATTTAACCAAGTACTTTCATAATAATTGAATAGGAACAAGATGGAAATAAATATATCTCTCATTATTTATGTTTTCTTCAACGCTTTAACATGTAGGAGTAAAAGTGTAAATGTGAAAAATTAGTAGTAATCTATGTAAGTCATAATAGACAATTAAAGGATGACGACTTTTCATGTTTGAACATAAACAATTTTGTTTATTTTACATAATGTTTTCAAGGATATAAAATATAATAGTATTTTGTTCATTTATTTAAAACAACATGACAAACAAAATGAAACTTCCTCCAAATAAATAAATTCAATACCTATACTACATGGCTAGTTGAGGCACTTATTTCAAACAACCAAAAAAAACTTCCTCCAAATAAATAAATTCAACAAGTATACTACATGGCTAGTTGAGACAGTTATATCAAACAACCATAGCCTTACAATTTTAGTAACTAGATGGTTCCATAACCGTTTGGATGCATATTTTTATGCCATTATCATTGCAACACATCGGATTCTTCATTGATAGTAAGTATTGATGAGTATGCCATTATGGGTTTTTGAGTTTTCTTTTGAAAATGTCTTATAAACATCTTGGTTCTTTCATTCATCATGAAATATATGTACAAAGTGTTTAAAGTGCAGTTTTTTTAGTTGTTTTAATTTGTCTTCCTCTCTATCACAACAAGTTTTCAGATTTTCTATTCCTTCAGTTTTGGTTTTGTAATCAGTTTGATATTTTTGGCAAAAAACTAATCAAATACTCCCCAAAATTGATTACCAATCCATATTTGCATATCTGGAGAGCTTGAAAAATATGTTTTGTAAATAATACCAAAACTTATTATGAGGGATACTCAATCTCTTATAGTCCAATAAATAAACCATGTCCTTAAATGCTTCTAATTTTCTTGAATTGTTGCTAACTATTATTAATGCACATAGAGAGGTGAAAAGCGACGTGGCTTATGCCATACAATGTTACATGAAGGACCATGCAGAATTGTTAGAGGAGGAAACGCTCAAACATTTTTAGTCTTATCGAAAATGTCCTCGCAAATTTCAACGATGCAAGGATGCAAAAGATGTGTCAAACAAATGCAAATAAATTATTAAAATAAATAAAATGCCCACTCATGGTTTTGGGTTAACTGTGTAGTAAACCACCTTGTTGTGCAGTGTTATAACTTAGCACATTTGTATCAAATTTCAAAGCCAACATGCATAAAGGGTACTAAATAAATCTGAAAATCCTTTTTCAATTAAACAAAGGGTATTAAATAAATTTATTTTTTAAATAAAGAATAGTTTCTCAACTATATGTGTGTGATGTGGAATAAAGTAAATTTTATTTTTAAATTATATATATATATATATATATATATCAGTTTTAAGTTAAAAATTGTTTGCCCATTCTTATAAACGATCGGAGTTTTTTTAAGAGTTAAGTTTGTAAATTATAAATTAAATTTTAAAAGTGGTTTATTTATTTATTTAAAAATAATCAAAATTTGATATAATAACAATAATAATTTAATTTAATATTATCATCAAATTTATTTAGGTTTAAATTATGTAAACTTATTAAAATTTTAAACATTTTTACAAAAATAATTCTTATATTAAACACATAAAATTTACCAATTTTTTTATATGTAATAGTTAATTTTTGTGATTTAAATATTTGCTAATTATAATCACAAATATGTAATGTGTTTGACATCTTATATCTAATAACTTGTTCTTTTTTTCTACACATTCTCTACCTTTAACACCCTAGTTACTTATTTGGATTGCATTTACTCATTGATCTTTACTTATGTTATCACTTTTACTTCACTTCTATTTATTAATTTTCTTCTTAGTATCTTTTAACCCAAAAAAATTCAAACTTGATGAATATTAATGATACATATTAGTTAGCTATAGGTTTTAGATGTAAGTTTTTTTTCCATAATTCTTGAAAAAATTTCATACTAATAAAGTTAAGACAAATAATTGAAAAATTCAATTACTTAGGTGAATATGTTACATATTCAATTGTTATTCCTCTAATTTATATACATAGATATCAAGAATAAAAGAGACTACACTGTAATTAAAGATTAATTTCCATATATTTAATTATTTTAATTTCATTTATAATCACTATGTGGTAACTTATTTGGTTTAAATGTGAATTTTAATATGGATATTTTTATTTTGTCTGATATTTTTTTAATAATGAGAGTCTACATGTTAAAGTGAAGTGATATCTGCTTTTTCCAATACATTAGAGTTGTTTTACCTGCTATGAATGGATGGTCACCATTTTGCGTTTGTTCAAATTCATGGCATTTTCGAGGCACAAACTTGATGGATTTAAATGATTTTACAATATTACTCAATGTACAAAATGATTTACATTATAATGATTTCTCTAATGATTTGATAATTTCTTTTGTAAGAATACTTTTTGCGTAAATATTTCTATTGAAAATGATAAAGTAAAAGATGTATGGTGAATTTTCTAGAAATATGATTTTATGAACAAAATAAATTAAATGATATTTTATTGGACAATTCCTCACAACAAATTTCATAAAATTATATTTAAAATATGAAATTATACACTATTGCAATTTTATTTCTCATTTGACATAAAGATTTGTAGATTACTATTATTAGTATATACATGCTTATTAAAATTATGTAAAAAATAGGAAACAAAAAAATAAGAGCTCACAAATGCATTTAACATGCGATATGACCTGGGCAACCCTTTCAGGAGATAAACCTAGCTGGAAGGTAAGGCCACTCCACTTTCTTTCTCTGAATGGAAATATATATGTGAGTATAAAGAAGTATGTCTTGTGGCCTAGGGGACACTACAATGCAAAAATCATCTGTGTGTGCTCTATCTCCTATCTCGCTTGGCTATTTTTGCTAAGCTATTGAAAAAGTGTGTTTGAAATAATGAAACCCTTTTCCTCCTAGTGGCCCGATTATAACACATCCTAACATCCTAGTGGTTGGGTTTGACTACTTCAACTCTTAACGAAATTTAAAATATAGATTCTTCTAGAGTCTTATACATCATAATCACGTGGATAGCCCATTTTCCATGAATTATGGGGGATGACATGACATCCTCTTGAATTATGGTGGTGAAAATATGAAGGTCAACTTATTAGTGGCATAAGTTTTAGATACAAACTTCGATTCACATGATTCTTGCATCGTTGGAAATATCTATGTGTGTAGAATGGGAAAAAAATATTTGTGCTAAATTGGTGAATTTTACCCGAAAAAAACATTGTTTGATGCCTCAAAATTCTCTGGAAAGGTTTCAGAGCCTAATTTTCCAAACTAGGTCTCGCTGGTAAAAATGGTCTTAAGAGTTGATCCCTCCACTTTTCCACTTTGAAAGCATCGAGATGGATGAAAAAAAATACAATGATCCAATATGGATCACACCTCCCCATTTTGGGATTATTTTGGTCCCAAAAATCTTCTACTGAATGAGGTGAGGAAATATTTCATCCACTTTCTCTTACTTGTACCATTTAGCTTTGCCTATAAGTTATCCTTTCAACCCAATCTGCCGAAGGTCACACTACCCTTGTATTGCAGTGTATCTTATTTCAACTCTACCTAAGCATATATTGCCAAATCCTCCATAGAAGGTAGGACATGTTCCTATTTATGATCAAATATAGAATGCTCATAGAATTTTAGATTCTATACATTCATAATTAAGTAAATGTGCATATATGGTGATAAACTGAGTTGACAGACATTATCATCCACATTTTCCAGTATCTCTAAGGGACCATGCCTCAGAGCCTTTATTCTATTACCATGCCCATATAACATATCCTTGTAGTTCAACTCTAAATAGACACTGTCTCCCACCCTACACGATTTCTCTATTATACGTTGATCATGCCTGGCCTTATATTTCTCTGTTGACTTTTGCAGTGTCTCTGGTACCTGTATATAGGTCTACCTAATCTTCTCTATAAATTTTCCATCCCTCAAGTCATATCCTGTAAGATCTTCCGTAACTCCTTGTTTCTTGGTGAGCCCTGGTATTGCACCGATAGTGCTACAACTCCGAGAGGCTTCTCTACTTTACTTTATCAACCCAAGGTTCATACAAACTTGGAGGTGACAGTGGTATATACACAATAGATGCATTCTACTCATGCCATTCTCTTCTGAGTCCTACGAAAGGGTGTTATTGCCAGGGCTTCTGAGTGAAGTCTATCATAGCTCTGAAATAGACCTAAAAATACAAATGACTCAAAACCATTACTCTATCAACAGTGAAAGGAATATTATAATGCAAGAAGATACATCTAGTTATTTTTCAACGAAGGAAATCTACAATTTAGGCTATTGCAAGAAATAGAAGTAAGCTAGGCAACATTCATGAAGTAAAATGTTGAATTAAAATTGCAGAAAGGAAGACTAATATAATCACACATTGCTGGGCCAAATGGCTAAGTAAAATATAACTATTGCTTAACTTCTATGATTTAACAATGCATCTAGTCATGGGCTAACTATGCTTGTAAATACTCTATTTTAAAGCAAAAGGAGGCACTAAGGTGCCTTAAGAAGGTATTGGACTCATGGATTCAGAGTTGAAGGTGTCTTGGATGTTGTGGAAGGGTTAGGTGAGGTGGAACATGGTTTTTGGGTTGAAGGAGAGCTAACTGGCACTGCTACAGGATCTGCTACAGGTTTCTTGTAGTGCTACAGGATGTCCTGTCAATGCTACTGGAAATAGACCAACGATGTTTTGAGGCCAAAATTAATGAGGAAAGAGGTAGGGAAGGTGAAATAAAGGTGTATTTAGGTGGATGGAAGGTGGCCAACCCCTTGGAAAATCTCATAACTTCTTTCAAATCTCGTCTTTCACTTCTAGGGTTGCTCTGACTGTGGTGGTGAAAATCTCAAAAACAGGGCTGAGGGAAATTTTGTTGAAAGGAGGGTGGTGAAGGGTGAGAAATGGAGCTAGGGATGCTGGTGGAGTCCTCCTCTGTTTCATTACTCAAACCTGAAAGAAAACTACCTGTTCATGCAATAAACATTGACAAATCTATGATGAAGAAGATGGAAAAGATGATTTAAATTTGATAAGAAAACATACTTATGCATTCAAATATAAATCTAACTCAATTTTCTTAAAATTTTCATGAAAAATACATAAACCTATCTATTCCTTCCAAAAAATCATAAACTAAAGAGAAATTTTGGGCCTGTGGTGAAGATCTTCCCTCCTCAAGCTCCAATGAAAGAGGTGAGAGAGGGAGGATTTGACACACAAATTTTGGAGTTTATATGCTACTATACCATGATGTACAAAAGCCTAAATACAAAAAATGTGAAATGGAAGCAAACCAGAAACAATAAAATGAAATGTAAGAAAACTAGCTAAAACTCATGAAGTAAACTAGCTACAATGGCATAAAAATAAACGTAAATACACAAGAGAGAGACTGGAGCCAATTGATTAGGACCTAACCCAGAAGCTCAACTCTCTAAAACTAAATTAGTGAAGTAAAAACTGAATACTCATTTTATTTCAAAAATAGTCGCATTACATAACCATGAAAGTCTCAGAAGTCTATTACAAGAGCTAAGAGTTTACTAGCTTCCTTCAAAATTGGAATCCTAATGAGCTCTTGCTCTGGCCTATTTAACCTAAAGGGTAACCACCAAAAACTCCCTAAAAATTAGGTGATGTGTCCCCTTTGATTGCAAGAGAAGTGAAGCTTTTGTTCTCTTGATCTTTCACTTGCTTGGCTACCTTTGATTTTGAGTTGTTGGAGGGAGTATCAAGGATCCCTTAGCTGCCTTTAGGAGTTAAGGAGGTGGAAAACCCTTATATAATATCTCCTTTCTGTCTACTCCGAGATTTGATTGCACAATCTTCAAAAAAATTGAATAAATTCGTGATTATCCTGCATTTGAACCATATTAGGCATTCAAAGTATGACAAACCTTAATCGCAATCTACATTAAGCAAAATATGACCATAATGTAATTAAATGTGGGAAATAGAGACTAATAAGGCTAAAAATGTGACAATTAACCCCTCAAATTATAGCTAATTATGGTGCGCATCATCACCTCCCTACCAAATGGTTGCTCATCCTCTGAGCAACTTAGTCCTCCTTCATTTATTTTAGTGCTTTAGTGGCCCCTCTGACCTCCCAAGGAAGAAGTGAAGGAGTTTGTTCAGGAGGGTATAATCCAACATTCTTTTTCGCCTCCTCTCATTCTTTTTTCCCCTCATCTTTGTCTTTCCCTTCACCCAGTCCTAGCAACATAGGTGGATTGAGTTTCAAGCCAAGGCATTGTATTTTCATTTCCTGCATAGCCCTCTTATATAATGGTACCCTTTCTAGGGAACTCCTTAATCTCTCTGGGGTATGATATTCCATGTTTCTGAGACTAAGAGGGAGGCCATTCCACCTTCTTTGAATTTCCATTACATATTATCTTCCAACAACCTATAAATATCATCAAAATGTGTAATGGCTTGTGCTTGTGTGCTGAGGTACTTATTTGAAAGGCTGGCATCATTCTCTATCATGAGGTGATTGTTGATTACTCCCCTAGGGTTGAATAGTTCTTCCCTTATGTGTAGAGGCTCTCTACTTTCTCTTCTCATCATCTTCTTTACTTCCTCTACTCTTGCTTCATCATTGAACATCCAATAAGCTAATGCCATTGACTGCGTATTTCCCAACCTAGCATTAGGGTCCCACATGTTTAACTCTGTCGAATAAGATTGTGCATGTAGAATTATGCCATCTTGGCCTTCTCTCCCATGTTGGACTGATTGAAAAAGTTAATGAATTTCCTGCAATTTTGAAAAGGTAAGGACCCATGAGATGCTAATGTCTTAATATGAAATTTGAGACATTGTTCTTTGAGGTAGATGGAATATGAGTTTGATGGATATCTGTGTTGGATGGCCTCCATGCAAAAATATTCCATGGTGGCAATTTGTTTGTATTTTTTATAAACTTGGCTTTGCAATATTGTATTCTTTGTCTGTGTTTATTGAAGCTTCTCTTTCAACATGGATTCTTTGAGTCTAACATCAGACAAATCCCATCCCAACATAGTGACCTTCTCCTCTATGATCCCTATGTCATGCACACATTTTGTTGTAGCAATTTTCATCCAATGATGAGTGCATGCTCTTTCTTGTTCTAACTGATAAAATAAGGGGATTGAAATATTCTGAGGAATCATTCTACCCCCTTCAATAAATGTGTAGTAATAAATGAGATTTGTATGAGGGCTAGGATGTGAAACCACTGATATATATTTAGGGACAGAGTTTGGGGAGCTCATTTTTCTCCTTCTCTTCCTCCCCTTTGGCATCTTTCCCTTCAACTTGTGTTTCTTTTTCAACTTCTTGGGCATATTTCCCACCCATGGGTGCCCTATCTCCCTCCCCCAAGACTTCCTACTCTATTTCTGGCACTGCTAGAGTTTCCTATTGCACAGAAAAAGTTTCCTGTAACAAACATTGTTTTTCCTGTAGCAAGCCCTACCTTACTTGCTTTTCCTTCTTTTATGACTTTTTAGGGTCTGTGGGGGTTGGTATATGTGTAGGAGATGTCAACCTAGATGAATGATCAGAACTGGATCATGGACCTAAGTGATAGCTCAAAATTCAAAGTGTTCGGAAGTGTGTCGAAACTGAGCAACTAAATAGATCTCGTCCTCTTGATTTCGACACCGTGAATGGTTTGAAAAAATGACACCATATGAAGAGGTTATCATAGTTTTAAAAGTCCAGTAAATTGCAAAAATTGGACTTTGACCAAGTTTGAATTGGATATGGGAAAAATTAAAAAGATAATATTATAGGGAATATTCCTAGAATATTCCTTGGAATATTCCCTGGAATATTTCGTATGGGCCAATCAGTGGTGGAAAAGTGTTAGCATGTGATTAGGAATTGGATTGACTTTGTTTGAAATTGGCCAATGAATGGGTGACACGTGGCCAGCCCTGAGACTGCCACATGTCCTCAAGACGGTGGTGTAAAATTGGTTTTGGGTCTCCATAGGAGTCAAACATGAGACCATAGCCCGGCTAGCCCACTCGCGTGCCATCATGCCACAACAAGTTCTTAACCTTCTACATATCACAGTCATATTTGAAGTTTGAAGGTTAACTGTATGGGGTTTGGGAGGCAAGCCCCCCCCATACGACTGCCAACCCATGACCCTGTGAAAAACCTTAACCGCTACACCGACGGTTCTGCAAACCCTTGCAATGTGTTCACAGGGCAAGGTTTAAAAGAGTGACATTAAACTGTATTTATCGTAACCCTCGCCGATTAACATGTTCACATGGCGGAGTTAAAATAAAATGGTTTCCACCGATCGTTCTACTTGGCGGTTAGCCAAATCGCAGATATTGCAGTCACATGCCGACAATTTAAAACAAATGATAACGTTAATTTTGGCGGTCAATTTGGAGTGCGCCCTAGATTTGGGGGTTTCCACCTGTCTAACTATAGTTTCTCCACAATTAGTGGAGCTTCTGTAGGGGTCATTGGGAAAAATGAGTTCAGGCTCTATCTGGAGCTAGATTTGCCCAATTTTGGAGTGCTAATAGTCAATTTCAACTATCTAAAACATTCCAGACTCAATGGAGAGGGTTTCCAAGTCATAAGAGGAATTTTGAGCAGGTTTTTTCTTCAATGAAGTTCAAAGGGCCACTAGGGCCACCAGGAGGCAACAATAGTTTGAGGCCTAGCTAGGGGAGCTAGAGGCCTTATTTAGAAATCCAATAGTCAATTTTGGATGTTTTAGATGTTCTGAAACTAATGGTGTGGTTTGAAGAGCATGTAGAGGACATTTTAAGGCCGATAAGCTTCAGTGAAGTTCTAGGGGCCACTAGTGCCAGCTTTTGCCAGTAGCAGTTCGAGGCCTAGCCAGGGCAGCTGTAGGCCTTATGCAACGAACCAATAGTCATTTATGACTGTAATAATCATTTTGAATCCAATGAAGGAGTTTTCAGAATATTTTGAGGACTTGTAGAGGTCGAGAACCCATCATAGAAGTTTTCAGTGACTCGAGTGCCAAGGGTTGCTGACAGGTGTTGGAGGCGAAACTAGAGCAGTTGGTGGCCATTTTTAGTGAACCAATAGTCTATCCTGACTAATTTTGGAATTTTGAATTGAATGAAGGGATTTTCAGAGCCATTTGATGACTTATAGAGCTCTAGAAGCTGAAGGGAAGTTTTGGGCAGCCCAGGGAAAACCGTGGAGGAAGGCCTAGTTTGGGGATGCAGTGCTCATTTTGAGCAAATGATCAGTCGATATTTGGTGTCTGATGTGTGCTGGAGAGATTAGGTGTGGTTTCAAGGATAGTAAAATAATTCTGAAGGAGTTAGTGCCATATAGAAGCTCAGTGTAGCCCAGTGCACCGATAGAAGGAATCAAGTCTAAGGGAGCCTAGATATGTTTGCAGAGTGATGAAAACCATAACAGGGTTATAGATGGTATTCTAAGCCCTTTGGTTCAGTTATGTAACCATTGGAGTTAAGTGTGGACAAAGAACCAAGTCAAGATGACAAAAGCTCAAGGAGACGTAGCCCACAATATTTGGGTGAACTCCTAGATTAATTTTGTTGTTATGTGTGGATGTTTGATTGCTTAATTATATTGCTGTTATACATGTTTAATTTCAGCAAGAAAAAATGGACTTAAGACACTTAAATAGTTAAAAATCATACACCTCTTTCAAGCATAAATTCCGCAAATTGTCAAGTATAAGATATATATTTTATTTGTTTAACTGAGTGGGAGGTTCTTGAAAATCATAACAAGTTATCCAACTCACTGTACAGATCAGGTTGGTATAAGAGCACTTGGTTGATTGAATGACAGAGAAATAGCTTGCTTGTTTGACTTGAAAGGTGTTTAAACAGTGCAAAATATTTTGACTGTTTTACTATTTGCAAAATGATTGTTGCTTGAGTTTGCTAGAGGTGAAAGGAAAGATACTAATAGCTAAGTCCAGAAGAGGAAAAGAAGGAAGAAGGGCTATAGGAATCTTCCTTACCCAAAGGACCTCAAGGCAACCTTGAAGTAGAAGAGGGTTTGTTGTTTGGCTGCTTGAATAAGAGCTTGTCCCTACAGCCATTTTTGTTCAAAATATTTGTCAACTGTTTTTGAAAGATTTGTGAATTTTGATTGAAGTTATTTAGTTCATTTTCATAATGACAACTTCATCAAGTGAGGTTTCAAAATCCTCCTCCTTCACAAGATTCTTCGATGAAGATATGAAGCGAGACTTCTACATATTGAAGGACATGATGCAAATTTTGTTTGAAGATAGAAGAGAAAGCATTGAACTTCGTGAGAAATTGTTTTCTATGAAGCAATATAAGGAAGAAATTCTTCAAAGATTGCATGAGATGGAGATGCAGCTCCATCAAGCCCATGAGGCCTTAACCAAGAACATGCGCAAAGAAAAGTTAATTCACTCTAATTTGTCTTCAGTTTTCTCTTCAGATAGATGTGTTGGTTCATTTGAAAATCACACTAGAGGTACAGGGTCCAAGTTAATGTTTAAAATGGTCTATGAAGGCAAGGGTTTAGGTAAACATTCACAAGGCATGATTGAACCTATTTTGGTTGAGGAACGACATAAGAATTTTGGTATTGGTTATGTGAAATCTAATGGCGAAGACTCCAAAGCCATGAAGGCATGTGAGGCAACTTCAAGAATAACTTTTGTCGCAAGTTCTAAACCACAAACATGTCAAGTTTGTTTTCAAGTTGATTGCCATTGTTTGAAGCCTATGTTGTAGCAAGAAATGTATAGACATGCAGCTTATGGCGAGCATGCGAGTTCTGAGAGTTTTCAAGACATGAACACTGACGTTGGTCTGCAAAGGAAAGCTAGATCCTATGCTAGTTCATCTCCTCATGAAGGTAAAAGGGATGGACATGTAAGGCAGCATATGAGGTATAATTCTTCCCATAGTCAAGTTGATTATGTTTCTACAAGGCATGACAATTATACATGCTTAAATGGAAGAAAGAGTTGTTGTGCATATTGTGGTCATTTTAACCATGATGTTTTGAGATGTTGGATGAGGAAGAAGGCATACAAGAAGCAAATGAAGCAAAGGAAACTTTCAAAGAAGGTGAATAAGACTTGCACACATTTCCAGAAGAGGGGACATGTTGTTTCCCATTGTTGGACATTGCATCTAGCTGATCATCCCAAGCACACGAGGTAAGAGGACAGAAATACTGGAGAAAGTGGAACCAAGGATTACATCATTGATGTGAGAGCGAATGTTTCACATGAAGAAGATTTTCAACAGCAAAAGTCACCATGGAAGTGGCTTGGTAAGAAATTGTTTGACTTCTTGACACAGTAAGACATACACTCATTTATACATATGAAAATTTCAATTATGTAAGCATGTATTTATGCTGTAATCTCACGTTTGTTTGAGCCACCTTGGATCGATGATCAAGGCACCGATTTTCAACTACCTTCTGTAAATTTCTCGCCATAAATTTTTGAGTGAGTGCAAGGAAGACAATTCTTAACAGGAGGACAAGCGCATCCAAGAAGGAAAGTGTCGACTACCTTCAAGCTATGGTTCAAAGGCATTAGCCATGTAACGAAAGTGTATGAAGGCTGAAGAGAAGAGGGTGTTGTACTCTCATATACTGTACAGATTAGTATATCAGTCTTTCAGGGTCCAAAAGATTCCTTATGGGGAGGTGTGATCAGAACTGGATCATGGACCTAAGTGATCACTCAAAATTCAAAGTGTTCAGAACTGTGCCAAACTTGAGAGACTATATAGATATCATCTTCCTGATTCCAGCACCATGAATGGTTCGAAAAACTGACACTGTATGAAGAAGTTATTGCAGTTTGAAAAGTCTAGTAAACTACAAAAATTGAACTTTGACCAAGTTTCACTTGGATTTGGGAAAAATAAAAAAGAGAATATTCGAGGGAATATTCTTAGAATATTCCTCAAAATATTCCCTAGAATATTCTATGTTGGACAAGTGTTAGCGTGTGTTTAGGCATTGGATTGACTTTCATTGAAATTGTCCAATGAATGGATGACACGTGGCTAGCCCTCAGGCTGCCACGTGTCTCTAGGAAAGTGGTGTAAAATTTGTTTTGGGTCTCTGCAAGAGTCGAACATGAGACCAGAGCTCGGCTACCCTGCCCGCATTCCATCACACCACAAAAAGTTCTTAACCTTATACATATCACGGTCATATTTGAATTTTGAAGGTTTCTGGTATGGGGGTTTGGGAGGCCAGCCGTGAGGTGCTAGCCCCCCCCATACGACCGCCAGCCCATGACCTTGTGCTAAACCTTAACCACTAACTCGATGGTTCTACAAACCCTTGCAACGTGTTCACATGGAAAGGTTTAAAACCACAACATTAAACTGTATTTATCGTAACCCCCGTCGATTAACACGTTCACATGGTGGAATTAAAATAAAATGGTTTTCGCCGACGGTTCCGCTTGGTGGTTAGCCAAACCATAGATATTTCAGTCACATGCCGACAGTTAAAAATAAACTCTAACGTTAATTCTGGTGGTCAGTTTGGAGCACGCCCCATATTTGGGGGTTTCCACCAGTTTAACTGCAGTGTCTCCACAATTAGTGTAGCTTCTTTAGGGGTCATTGGGCAAAATGAGTTCAAGCTCTATCCGGAGCTAGATTCGCCCAAATTTGGAGTGCCAATAGTCAATTTTGACTATATACAACATTCTAGACTCATTGGAGTGGGTTTCAGAGCCATCAAAGGACTTTTGAGTAGGTTTTTTCTTCAATGAAGTTCAGGAGGCCACTAGGGCCACTAGGAGGAAACCACAGTTTGAGGCCTAGCAAGGGGAGCTAGAGGCCTTATAAAGAAATCCAATAGTAAATTTTGGATGTTTTAGATGTTATAGAACTAATGGTGTGGTTTTCAAAGCCTATAGAGGACTTTTGAAGGCCAAGAAGCTTTATTGAAGTTCTAGAGGCCACCAGTGCCAGCTTTTTCCAGCAATAGTTCGGGGCCTAGCCAGGGTAGCTATAGGCCTTATGTAGCGAACCAATAGTCATTTCCGACTGTAATAAGAATTTTAAATCAAATGGAGGAGTTTTCAGAAGATTTTGAGGACTTATAGAGGTCGAAAACCCATCATAGAAGTTTTCAGTGACCCTAGTGGCAAGGGGTACCGACAGGTGTTGGAGGCAAAACCAGAGCATTTGGAGGCCATTTTCAGTGAACCAATAGTATATCCTAAATTTTTTTTGCATTCTAAATCCAATGAAGTGATTTTGAGAGCCCTTTGAAGACTTCTAGATCTTGATAAGCTGAAGGGAAATTTTGGGCAGCCCAGGGCAAACCATAGAGGAAGGCCTAGTTTGGGGATGCACTGCTCATTTTGAGCAAATGATCAGTCGATATTTGGTGTCTGATGTGTGCTGGAGACAATAGGTGTGGTTTTAGGGACAGTAAAATAATTATGAATGAGTTAGTACCATAGAGAAGCTCAGTGTAGCTCATTGCACCGACAAAAGGAATCAAGTCCAAGGGAGCCTAAATCTGTTTGTAGAGTGATGACAACAATGATAGGGATATAGATGGTATTCTAAGCCCTTTGTTTTAGTTCAGTAACCATTGGAGTTAAATGTGGAACTTGTAAAAGAAACTTTTCAATAATCCCAAAGAGTTGAGTCAAGATGAAAAAAGCTCAAGGAAACGTAGCCCACGATATTCGGGTGAACTCCTAGATTAATTTTGTTGTTATGTGTGGATTTTTTATTGTTACATTATATTGTTGTTATACATGTTTAATTTCAGCAAGAAAAAATGGACTTAAGACACTTAAATAGTTAAAAATCATACACCTCTTTCATGCATAAATTCCATAAATTGTCAAGTATAAGCTAGATATTTTATTTGTTTAACTGAGTGGGAGGTTCTTGAAAAGCATAATAGGTTATCCAACCCATTTTCAAATCAATGAATGTATCATCTTATAGGTCATAGGTGTCCTCTCAGGTGAGGTAACCTCTTGAACTTTCCCTTCTTCCAAACTTATCTCATCATCCTTTTTGGGTGACTCCTTAATTGTTATAGGCCTTTTGGTTGGAGTCCATGGCTTCCCCTGCCTTACCCTGGCACTCCTTCTAGTCCTGAAGTACATCGGTGTTTTTATTTTTCTCTTAGCCTTCATTAGTGTGCTCAAAGTGGCTAAGGTAATAACCACTTCTTTCTCTGTTATCTCATATGATACGTTAGTTTGTTTAGGAAAGGTATCCGTGCCTAGAATAAGTTATAATATTTCCTCCTCACCTATCTTCTATTCCTTCTTCTCCTATGTTTCTTCCTCCTTTGTTTCATATTGCTCTTTTTCTTCTTCTTTTCCTTCCTCTCTTTCTAGGGTTTTTGTGTTTTTTGTTTCAACCTCCATCTCTTCTTCTTCCTCATCTTCTCCTTATGTCTCTTCAGCCTCCCCTTCTTCTTCTTCTTCCATTCCCCTCTCTCCAAGACTAGAGGCAGAGGTTTGTCCAGTTTGGGTGGCTATGAAGGCTTCCCTATCCATATCTATGAATGAGGACCAGGGCACAAGGAGGTTCAATCTGTTTAGACCATCACTCACTATCAACTTGATGAGGCCATGGTGAGTTAAGTGCTGCTACTTCCTTTCCCTCACCTTTTGTCTCATTTCCCTAATTGAATGAAAGAGGAAATAGGGACTGATTAGTCTTTGTTCTAGAGGGAGTTATCCTTGAAATCTAAGTTCATTCAACAACCTGAAGTGGTATCCTTAAAGCACACTAATTCTATCGTCACAAGAAATGAACTTCATAATGTGGAATGCTACTTCATCCCAAGGGTATGGAAGGCTTTATCTCCTCACTCCATTTTTGTCTTCAATGAATTTATTACCTGGCAGAAATAAGCTCTTTTTAGCTGCAGTGCTAGACACCCTATCTTCCCTATTCCACTTGAATCCTAGGGGAAAAGTGGTGATTCTACTAATTAACCTAGGTGTAATTGTGATAGTTAGGCCTCTAAATATAGTGGTGGCCTCTCATGTTTTTGTGATTGTAGGGCCACTGCAAATTATTGAGCTATCTCCTCATCGAATCCCTTGAGGAACTCGAAGAAACCTAACCGCTGGTGGTTCCTAAAAGTATCCACCACCTGAGGGTGTGATCTTATCATTTTTATATCTGTGGGCTCCCTTATGTTAAATCATCCTCCCATTTTATGGTTGTGCTAGGAAGGTGGATGAATGATTTTATCTAAGATTTATTGGTGAAGTGTGGCCTTAGATATTATAGTTTTTAAATAAAATCAGGCTACCTTGGTTCAACCTCTTAATTTCTGAATTATTTATGAGTATGTATAAATTTCGTGGAAAATTCACAACTTTGAGGAGTGGCGACCACTTACCTCTGACCTCTGGTGTCTTTTTCTTGGGAGATGGTGGTCTTAGGAGTTAATACCACCTATGAATGGCTCTTCCTTGCACTTTTTCTCACTGCTGAACCTTCTATGAAGTTTCCTATAACATCCACAGTGTCTGGTAGCACGGGGTTTCCATGCAGACTCAACCTTGGTGCTACATTATTTCATGGCTCCTCTGACTTTCCTTCCTCCCACTGCTCTTGAAATGCTAAATTAAATGAGAAGAATGAGTGAACACTTCCCTTTATGGAAGCTTAACCGATTTGGAGCAGAGTGATGACTTGGACTGTGGCATGAGTTTTCCTCTTTTGGAATCATTTCCTCTACCTCGAAATCACCTCCATTTCCTTGTGAACTCACCCTTAACTGATTTTAATTTCCCATGTGGCATGCATAATCAAATTATCATTCACTTTAACTTCACGAGGGTGGCCAAGTTAACTGGCCACCTTTTTTCCTTTTTAATCTCTAATTCTAGACATTAATTCATTTTGGTCAACATGAGTTCATAGCGAGAGGGTGAAGGGCCATACCTGAGCCTACTTGTTGCTGACGAGTTAGAGACATCATTTGATGCAGGGAGTTGGATTTTGGTGATAGACATGATTGTTTTTCCTTTTGATATGTTTTTTCTTAATACATTTTCTGTGTGAGCAAGTTATTTCTCAGTGAGCTGCTTAACTTTTGTATTTTCTAGTTCTTTTTACAGGTGTTGCATGGGGGTCCTCAGTTTCTCTTTCTGGTGTGATCATCCTCTTGGAGTCTGATGGTGGTCCTTTGAATCCATTTTCGTCGATTTCTTCTCACTTTTTGACCTTGTTGTGCCATGTACATGATTTCTACAGGAAGTGTTACACCATTTTTTGGTCATCTAACCTATTATCATTAGATGGACCCAAGTACACCATGTAAGACCAATTTTACCCTAAGTAAAATTGCCTTCACTATGTTAAATAACTTAATAAACCACATTTATTAGGTTGTTTATGGTCCAAACAAGAAACCCCAAAAGGAAATATTAAACAAACCTATATTTGTTTGATTTTGCTCATGGAATAATTAATTAAACCATAATTTAATTATTATTCCCAGTCATGTTTAACCCAAAAACAAAGAAATTAATTAGATAAACCTTTATTTATCTTATTATTTTCTAGGAATAATTATTTAAATCTTATTTAGATAATATTCCTTGTTAAATATGACAAAATCACCCACAAATAATTAAATAAATCATTATTTATTTGATTATCTTCCAACCACTTCCTTAAAAAGATAAATAAATCATTTATTTATTTATTTTTTGACTAATCAAGGGATTTGACCCAAGTCAAATACCTTTTCCCTCCAACAAATATAATAAAATATTCCATAAAAGGTGGATCTAGATTTGGTTAACATTATTTTAATCATGCACCAAGATCTAGAATGACCCAATATTTTGTTATAAATAGGAGGGTTTTTCTCATCATTCTTCACCTTTTGTTGCCTATTAGATCACTCTGGATCTATACACTTGGTCACCATTTCCTGCCATTTGCTGTGTGAGCTCCCTTTGAGTTCCTTTCTTTGTGTGGGTTTTCTACACCAACAAGAGAGAGAGATTTTAGATCTGAAGTGCTGAGGACTTCCAAGAACCCATCCCACTGAGGAGAATTGGATACGCCTTCTTGTTTTCCTCCTAGGTGCCCGATTAATACAAAAATTCTTTCAAAAATTGTTCTTGTCTTGTCTATTCGTATATGGAGAAAACCCTTATTTTTTCTGCTTAATGTCTTTCCATGCATAGATCTGGTTTTTGCAGCTCTTTTATGTTCAACTAACTGCAGATCTGAAGATATTGGCAGCCACTTTTGTTGTTAGGGCTATTAGTTATACGTAGCTAAAGTGGTCCTTTTTCGTACACTTCGACAAAGGATTCATACTAACAAATGGCGATTCCACACGGGTTTTAAATTACGACCGCTGTCGTTTTTCCTATTCCTACATATCCAGCTACTTTAGACCCTAGGGTTTCTCTTCAGCTGTTTATTTTTCCTATTTTTATGTTGTTTTTCTCACATAAAACCCTAAAACATCAAAATTTCTAACTTCCGTGTGTTTCTGGCCCTATTGCGCAGGTAAGCGACACCAGCCGCAACTGAGACGACAACTTTTCTGAAAATCTGCCGCCGAGACAACCGGAACGGGGGGTCGCACTTTGTGGCCCATAAATTGCGACCTGGACCTCCAGGTCGCACTTTTCTGCCCCTTTTCTGCGACTTGCACTGAAAACAGGTCAGAACCTGCGACTTGCCAATTTTTCAGTGACTTTTCTGCAATTTTTCTGGGTTTTGCTGCAGCTTCTGTCAGGGTCTTCCAGCCTCTGTCTCAGCCCGCTTTGACCAAGTCCTGATCTATTTTTACTCATCTAAGTGGGAACCTAGCCCCCTAGGGCTTTAGTACCCTCCACTTTTGGTGGAAGAGTTTTAGCTGTTTTAGTCGTCTGTTTTTCAGAGCTTCAGCCTCCTTTTTTCCAGATCTATTACCTCCCTTTTAGATCCATTGTAATCAGCTCTTCTACCTCTGAAATCACCTCCTGAAGATTTTTTTGGATCTACTTTTAGGGCCTCCTCCTTGCCCCCTCCGCTTTTTGCTGATTACCTTCCTTTTTCCAGCCACCTTGCCTCTATCTCTTGGCTGTGATCTGCACCTCTTTTCAGCAGCTTTATCCTTTAGATCCCTGTCCCTTTTGACCCTAGATCTATTGGTCTCTTTTTATGTGTGTTTTGATTAGATTTTTTCCCTCTTTTAGAGTAGTTTTGAGAGACCCGCATTTTTGGGATAGATTGATGCATGGTTAGCTGTTAAATGTTCTGTTATTTTAGCATTATATACTGTTCTTTGCAGATTTCTTTTCAGTTACGCAGCACACTTTTTCTTACTCTCAAAATGAAAAGGGTTTTAAAAAATTAAAATTAACGCACACCACACACTGACCCTAAGTGAAGAAGCGCCTGGTTAACACCGCCTGGCAAAGACTCTAAAATCAATTGTCACTGCACCTTGTCTGCCCTTGACCTTCTTGATTCTGTCCCTTTCTGCCCCTGTCGGTTTCCTTCTTCCTGTCATCATTGCGCCCCCTAGGCGCCTTTCCCGGAGACTTCTTGGCCTTCACCCTTAGTTTCTGGTTGATCGACCTGCTTCGCCCCGCCGTCGTCGAGCCAGTCCTCCTTCGAGTTCGCACTCTGACTCCTCTCCTGATTCATCGAGTTCTCCTTCTCCTCCTGGTTCTCCCCCTGCCACCTTCACTATGTCTGGTCCAGGGCCTAACGCTAGCGGTTCTCCCGGCCCTAATGCCGGCCCGACTACTAGCGGAACCACCACTGGAACTACCCCGGCCACCCCCTTGCTGCCGTACATTGCAGGCCTCAGCCTCCCCGATTTCAATCAGTTGATCAATGACCCTATCCGCCACGATGTTGGTTGGCCTGCCATGCCAAACAAGCTCCCTTCCGACATCCCTAAGTTCGAAGGCCAAGCTGGAGAAGATCCAACCAATCATGTCCGATCTTTCCACATGTGGTGTTCCTCCAATTCCATTACCGATGACTCCATCCGTCTTCGTTTGTTCCAACACACGCTTACCAGCGAAGCTTCTAAATGGTATGTTGAACAAGCCACCTCTTCCCATACCACCTTTGCGACCCTTGCCCAAGCCTTTTTGTCTTATTTCCAGCTCCCTCTCGGATACGAAACTGGCACGGAGCTGTTGAATTCCTTCAAGCAATCCTCTTCAACCCGCCTTTCCGCCCATGTTCAGGAATGGCGAAGAAGACAAAGCTTATGTCGAGCCCCTCCCTTCGAAGATCGGGTTTATATGGACTGGTTCCTTTGCACCCTTCCAGCTCCCATCAGAAAAGATGTCGCCTCCCATTTTCCTCAAACCGAAGAAGCCGCCCTCCAAATAGCCTTGAAATATGACCTGATCTACGCTCAATCTGGTTATGTTTATACCGTTCTTCCTGACCTCCCCAGGCCCGGTGGCACTAACGCCCCGGGGGCATCTCATTCCACCGACGGTATCGTTGGAGCCCTTTCCCATCCGTACGCTCAACCTTCTATGGGCTATGGTCTCCCTCAGGGAGGGGCCAGCACCTCTAGCACTCTTCCCCCTCCCGGTAGCATGTATCCAGGATACGGCATGCCTCCTCCTTTTGCCCAACCTCCTGCTTACCTCAATGTTGCCCAACCCACCCATTACCCTTATCCGCAGCCTGGTGCGCCAGCTCCTCCAGCATATGCGCTTCCTCCTCCCTTGCCTCCTCAACCCCAGCACCAGCACCTACAGCCCCCTCCAGGGCAAGTATTTGCACAGCAGGGCGCGACTAATCCCCCTTCTTCTCAAAGAAGGTGGAGAGGCAATCCAAACCAATCTGCCCCTGGTACTCATGGACCCAATCCTCAAGGTGTTGACCCTAACACTGCTAACCAGCAACAGGGCACTCAGCCCAAGCCGGACAGGCCGCTTCGCACAAATAAGCCTTGTTCGTGTTGCGGTGTTTATGGTCATTACACCCACGATTGTCCCCTCTTACCCCAGATGCGGCAGATGTGGGAGTCTCAAGCCACATTGCGTGGACAACACGCCTCCCTCATGCTCCTCCTAATGTGGCCACTACCCAACCAGCTGTGTTTACTGATCCTTTCCTCGCCATGATTCGGCTACCCAACCGCCGACGCCCGGTCGCCACTACCCCTTCCCTTCGGTTCCTCCGAATACCGCATCCTTATGATGCACTCCGATCCTCCCCCATCCGTCGATCTTCACCTTCAAACTCGGTCTCGCCAGTACCCCAAGCCTCCTGCTCAGTCTGCTCCCGAACCTCCCTCTTCAGGTTCTACAGAGCCTCTTTCGACATCCAGTGGCCCCTTACACATCCATCAACCCAAAGTTGAGGTTCATCCAAAGATTCCTAAGGGACCATTACGTCGAAACGCCGTTCCCACGTAGCCGCTCATATTCGTATGGCAGGATGAGATTTGCCACCAGCTTGTCACCATTTCCACACTGGAACTCCTCCAGTCGTGCCCTTCTCAAAAGAAGGCTCTACTATCTGCCGTGGGCGCTGTTGATCCTGCCGATGACCAAATGATTGTTTTCGACGCCACTCAATCGGACCACCCTCCTCTTCCTCCTTCCGTTGCTTTCCAAATCCCAGTCAAAATCCGGAACGCCACTGTATCCCGGTGTATAATTGATGAGGGGGCATCCACCTGTGTGATGTCCGCTTCGGTTTGGAAGCAACTCGGATCCCCTAAGTTGGCCCCTTCCACGATCACCCTTCGAGCGTGGGATGGTCATGCCTCCCAGCCTATTGGCCTGTTTCGTAACTGTCCCATCACCCTCGCCGGTAAGACTGTTTGCGTTGATGTCGAAGTCATTGACGCCCCTCTAGACTACAACATTCTATTGGGGCGAAGCCACACCTATGCCATGTCTGCTGTCCCATCCGCGGTCTTCCGCAAGATGTCTTTTCCACATAATGGAAATATAGTCACCATTGACCAGCTGACATATCATGAGCCAAAATCTCAGACCTCACCTGAGACGACCATCTCTTCTGTAGCCAACAAGCAAACCGTCGATTCCTTGACCAGTGTCTCCCCCGGTGTTTACAAAGATTCCTCCCTGCTTGGAACTTTCCCTAACCTTCCCCCTCCTCCTATCACTAATCCCAACTTATCGAATGTTTGCATGATGCAATCGTCTCAGGCTGCCCGTAAGCGGCCTGCCTCGGCTAGTCAGCAACCTCCCCCTCGCCCTCCACAACCCGCTCCTAGCCATTCATCTCAGCCAGCCGGACCTCCTCCTTCTGGCCCTCCCCCTACAGCTGGTATCCCTGAACCCCTTTATCCGTCTGGATCGGTTCCTCCTGGCCTTAACCATCTTGAAGCCGTCCCTCCTGATCATTACCCTGCTGGGCAGATCCCTTTCCTGGCTCCCCCTCCCGGAGTATTTTCTGTCCCCGTCATGGCCACCCTCTCTCTCCCTAACTTGACCTTGGGCATACCGGTCTGGTACCTTGATTCCCCAGCCGCCACCCCTCTTGGTCATCCCAAACCCTACATGGCTTTGACCCCAGTTCAACCGGTCCCCATGACTTCACCTGCTGCAACAGTGCCTCAGTCACCTCAACAAGAACCACCTCCTGTTGCGACCACTTCGGGTAAGAAGGGTAAAGCTCGCAAGGGGGCATCAAAGGAAAAGGCTACCCTGAAAAACCCTGCCCCTCCTCGGCCTCCAAAGCATACCATCCAGTGTGCTTTGTGTGACGTTGTCGGCCACGCCACCCATACCTGTCCTGAATTGCTTCATCTCAAGCCCATGGTTAATGTCGCGTTCCCTGAGTCCACGATCCCAGAAGCCTCTATTCCTTCCATGACCGCAATCAAGAACCCAAAGATTATTCACACCAAACACCCCTGTGCTTTGTGTGATCACCATGGCCATTACACCCACCTTTGTCCCCGCCTCGAGGATTTCCGCCCCTCTCTAGCCACGATCCACCAATTCGAGGCCAAGCGCAACGAGTCCACCTCTCCCCTATTTGCGCATTCTGCTTCAATAGAACTACCCGATATGACTGCTCCCATTGACATTCCCCCTCCTGATGTCGAGATGACGGAGCCTTCGTCCAGCATTTTTTACCTATCATCATCCATGAGACCCTCGGGGAACATTCCATCTGAATCCTCCCCTGTTGTTTCGCTTGACCTTCCTTCAACGATCATCTTGGGCTCAACATCGGTAGATCCTTTATCTACTTACTCTTCGGTCACCCCTTGTGACAATGCGCATGTGAACCTCTCTTCTCATGATGATGATTCTGGTTACTTCATCACGTCAGGTGGTCTTTCTTCCACCAGTCACCCCATCTTCTATCGCGATGACGACATTATGGAAAAAATCCCCACCCCTGACGTTATCTATTCCCCCTTACATCGAACCCGTGCGTTCACACCACATCCACCTTGTGGCCATTACATTGAAACCCACTGTTCGTGTATGTGAGTACCCACATTTGAGAGACCAAGAGAAGCAGCACTTCCCTCCATTTTGGTTATATCTCTCGGGGTCGTGTTGACTTTTGAAATGTCCCGCAGATTTTCCTTAGATATGTATGAACCTCTCTAGAGTCCCATATCACTTCAGATCACTCTAGGGATGATACCCCTTATCATTCCCTCATCTTACATCAGCAACCCAGTCTCTTAGACATTATTGTTGACCAACCTATAGCTTTTCTACGAGAGCATCAGTTCATTATCTCCAAATCCTCTTTTTGGGATAGTGACACCAGGTATGCCAACTTGGAAACTTAAAGTCCATTTGATCCCTATATGCAGTACCAAAAGAGATTGGTAATCCTCCATTTCCTTTCTCAAACTGCATAACCATAATAAGAACAAATGGCACACCACATCATTAAAATGTGTTTAGATTCCCCTTTTTCTAAATACGTTTTGGCATGACCACACCATGCTCAGGGGCACCCATGCCCCTCAACCATAACCCTCCTCACCTCGTTTTTGGAGAGGAGGTTGTCTTATCGATCGAGTGTGCAATCCCTTCCCTTCATCTGGCTGTTGAACTTCTCCCTGACACCCAAACTCTAGAACAATGACTTATCCTGCTTGAGCGTGCCTTTGAAGACCGTCGTGTTGCATTGCAAACCATAGAAGCGGCCAAGAAACGCACCAAAGCTCAATATGACCGAAAAGCCCAGCCTCGTCCTTTTCACGAAGGCGACCTTGTTCTAGTATATGACTAGGCCCATGATGTCCTTGGTCACAGGAAGTTCGACTCATTATGGCTAGGCCCTTATGTCATCAGTAAGGATCTTGGTAAGGGGGCATACTTTTTAGAGGACTTCGAAGGCAATCCTCTTCCTAATCCTCGCAATTCACTCTATCTTAAGAAATATTACCCTTAGCATTTCCCTTCTGAGATGCGTGTTTTATTTTCTGTTAGATAGCCAGCATCTTTTTTGTACTTTCATCCTTCGCCAGGACCTATTATGTCCAAGAAGGGCCACTTCACCTCCACTTTAAATCGAATTTCCTCACTTACGACACTTATACTTGGGGCACCACTTCGCCTCCATACTTGTCCATGTTCGTGTCAATTTTCGTCATGAATTCCCACCTTGTACTCATGTTTTCATGGTCCCCCATTGGGCCTTTACTGTGTGGCAGCACCATCAAGTCACCCTTTTTTAGCGCATCTAAGTTGAGTCATCATTGCATTCATGGAGTCTATCCCGAGTTCCTTTGTACCCCGCCATAGCCCTCCATCCTTCATTGCTTGGTCTCTCTCTTGTGTCGCACATTATGACCTTTAGTCCCACTGTCCCCTATCCCTTATGATATTGTGTCAGTAGCTGCCATGTCATTCATGCCCTTTATGCTCTAACAAGGAAATTCGTTCATTCACTACTCAGTCCTTTCCATTTCCCTATCATCATTAGTGTCAGTCTATCCGTCGCTCTACTATTTTCTCTCGCGCCTTAGTTGAGGATTTCTCATTGCCTCACCTGTGGCGGACCTCCTTCTGTCGACATCAGCTCACAATTTGTAGCCAGTTCAGGCGCGTGTACCTCGTTCCGCCTTTCCACTTCGTTCGGCGGCCGGACGGCAAAGGGATCTTCAGCGGTCCTCGACCATCGTTTCTCCGGGCCCGCAGCGACCAGATCCGAGATACTCGATGGTTCGTTGACAGAGCAACAAACGCCCGATGATTCCCGGGTGTATGTGAGATCTCTCAACCCTGATGAGGGGGTGGCCCTACAGGTAGCCCCCCACATGCCCGGATGACCTCCTCCTTCCAGCCTTCGATGCAGCTCCAGATATTTGATGATGTTGGCCTTAGCCACTTGCAGCGCCTCTTTGATTTTCATGTATCAGTCAGATTTTGTGAGCCCTTCCCCATTTACAGTGGGCATTTGGGTTGTATTTGTATCTCATGTACTCAGATATTTACTCACTCTCCGGTTGTTATCCCGTGCACGCATGTATGATTCCTCATTGTATTTTTATCTGGCTCATGATTATGCCGACTGTACTCTATGGTTCGGTCCCTTGTTTACTGGACACATTATTCTTTTTTACTTTGTCTCAGCGGGCATAGGTATGCCTCCCCCGCCGCCTTCAGCACAAGTACCATCTCATAAAAAGAGACTTGTTGCACCTGCGAGTCTCGTCTCCTCAGGGTCTAGTTCTTTAGCACACTATCTACCTTGCATTTCTCTCTCTGACTTCCCTTTTGTTGTCTGGTGATTGAGTTCTTACAACGTACTTCGGTCATACGATTTGCTCCTGACACTCGCACGCTGGGGGGCAATCTATTACACCATTTTTTGGTCATCTAACCTATTATCATTAGATGGACCCAAGTACACCATGTAAGACCAATTTTACCCTAAGTAAAATTGCTTTCACTATGTAAAATAACTTAATAAACCACATTTATTAGGTTGTTTATGGTCTAAACAGGAAACCCCAAAAGGAAATATTAAACAAACCTATTTTGTTTGATTTTCCTCATGAATAATTAATTAAACCATAATTTAATTATTATTCCTAGTCATGTTTAACCCAAAACAAAGAAATTAATTAGATAAACCTTTATTTATCTTATTATTTTCTAGGAATAATTATTTAAATCTTATTTAGATAATATTCATTGTTAAATATGACCAAATCACCCACAAATAATTAAATAAATCATTATTTATTTGATTATCTTTCAACCACTTCCTTAAAAAGATAAATAAATCATTTATTTATTTATTTTTGACTAATCAAGGGATTTGACCCAAGTCAAATACCTTTTCCCTCCAACAAATATAATAAAATATTCCATAAAAGGTGGATCTAGATTTGGTTAACATTATTTTAATCATGCACCAAGATCTGGAATGACCCAATATTTTGTTATAAATAGGAGGGTTTTTCCTACCATTCTTCACCTTTTGTTGCCTATTAGATCACTCTGGATCTATACACTTGGTCACCATTTCCTGCCATTTGCTGTGTGAGCTCCCTTTGAGTTCCATTCTTTGTGTGGGTTTTCTACACCAACAAGAGAGAGAGATTTTAGATCTGAAGTGCTGAGGACTTCCAAGAACCCATCCCACTGAGGAGAATTGGATACGTCTTCTTGTTTTCCTCCCAGGTGCCCGATTAATACAAAAATTCTTTCAAAAATTGTTCTTGTCTTGTCTATTGGTATATGGAGCAAACCCTTATTTTTTCTGCTTAATGTCTTTCCATGCATAGATCTAGTTTTTGCAGCTCTTTTATGTTCAACTAACTGCAGATCTGAAGATATTGGTAGCCACTTTTGTTGTTAGGGCTATTAGTTATGCGTAGCTAAAGTGGTCCTTTTTCGTACACTTCGACAAAGGATTCATACTAACAGGAAGTAATCAACTTCCTGTAGCAGTCACTTCTATGCTTCTTTGGAGCTCCAAATTGCTGATAAATGAAGGGAAATGGTGTATGGAGGTTAGGGGCGGAGAAATGGAGTGAGTGGAGTGATGAAGAGGTGAGGTTAGATTTCCATGTCTAGTATAGGTAACATAGCTTCTAGTGGTGAAAAATAGGGTTTAGAGAGTGATTATTCATGCATGGAGTGGAGTGAGGGTTAGGAGTGCTAGGTATAGGAAAAAAATCCATTTTAATTATTTTATGGAAGTTTAGATTACCTTGAGAGAGATTCCTTTCTCACAGATAATTTTCCTTTAGCATTTATAGGGCTTCCTATAGCACTATAGGAAATCCTATAGCATCTAGGACATCTTGTAGTAATTACAGACAAGACAAAAAAATGGGTTTACTTCTTACTTGAAGGGAGAAATGGGTGGATGGATGCATGCTAGAGTTGTTCATGGAGTGGGTAGGCAGGGGAGAGAGAGAAGATAGGAAGAAAACTACTCCTCTGTGTCTAAAAATGCCTTTGATAAAGAACTTGCAATGCAAAAATAAGTGAGTGCATAGGTGTGATTTTTCTTTTTCTTTTATATTTTTTTTCTCTTTTTTTCGAGGACAGGTGGGCTACCTCCACAGAGGATTTAAACTCACAAGCCTACCTTGGGTGCCTCAAGAAGGTTTCACCCAAGGATATTTTATTTCTTTTTTTTTCTTTTTCTCCTGCATGACTGCCTCATGGAGGTTTTCAACCCTGGAGTTGGACTTGGGCGCCTCAGAAAGGTTTTAACCCATGCCTCTTTATTATTTCTTTTCTTTTTACTTTTTCTAGGAGGGGGAGGCATTGGAAACTATGGAGCTTCCAATGACATACACCTCCCTATTTATAGAATTTATAAACTCAACCCTAGATAAGGGCTTCTTGTATAATTTGAGCTTGTAACCAATGGAAAGCAGGGGGATCCCCTCCTCATCTATGGTCCTGATCTAAACGGCACCATTATCATAGAATTTTTCCACTTTCTAAGGTACCAACCACCTTGTCATTAATTTTCCTTTGAATTCCTTGAAACTTGAGTCACAGAGCATCACCCAATCTCCTTCTTGAAACGTATTTTCCTTAATGTGCTTATCATGCAAAACCTTCCTTTGCAACTAAATCACTTCTATGTGAAGGAATGCCTACATCTTGAGCTCATCCAAAACCATTTAACTGAAAAAACCTTTCTTGTTGGGCCTTTGTGATATCTAGGTCGAACTCAACTTCCATCCTCAAGGTGTTATATTAAAACTCAATGGAAATAAAATCCTTCTGAATCCCATAGACCAAGTCATAAGGAGTGAACCTTGTGGTTGTATTCCAAGAGGTATTGTAGGCCCAGTGACTTCCACCAATCTTTCTACCTAATATTTCTTGCTGCTACCCACAACCTTGGTGAGGATATTCTCCCAGGCTCTATTTATCACTTCCACCTAGCCATTTTCTTGAGGATGGTAGGTAGTGGAAGTTTTATGATTTATCTTGTGCTGCCTCATAATATTTTCAATGAGATGAGATGTAAATTGACCCCCCTAATCAGTGAATAAATATCTAGGGTATCAAAACTTATAGAACACATTCTCTCTCAAAAAATCTACTACTTTCTCCTATGTTTCCACCTTTACAGCCCTTTTTTCAGCCAAGTTGGTAAGGTAGTTAGTGCAGACTATGATATACCTCTTCTTCCTGAATGGTGGATCATTGCGTCAAATGAAGTCCATGCCCCACTTTTCAAATGGCTCTACATCCACCTGAGGGTGCAAAAGAAATTCATCCCTCTGTGTAGGTTTCCCTATCCTTTGGCACTGATCACACCTACTAGTGTATCTTCTGGCATCTTGGTGGAGGGTAGGCCAATAGTAACTTGCCTGCAAAGATTTTAAGGCTATTATTTTTGCAGCAAAGTGGCCTCCACAAGTACTATCATAACATGCCGAGAGGATGTCAAAAAATTATTCCTCCCTCACACATCTTCTAAGAATTTGGTCAGGGCCTAGCTTGAAGAGATTTCCTTTGAACTAGGTGAAAGGGGCGCTTTTTTTAATGATCTTGCTCTTCTCCCTCGATGGGAGGTTTGGAAGGAACTTTTCAGCAACCAAGTCATTAGCTATGTCAGTAAACCACATAATGAGTGTTGAGATAGAAAATAGGTGTTCATCCGGAATCTTGTCATCCACCATTCCTTCCTTATCTGTAGGTAGAGTTATTCTAGATAAGAAATCTGCAACAAAATTCTCCTTCCCTGGTTTATTAACAATTTTCGGGTCAAAGTGTTGTAATAACAACAACCATCTAATTCTTCTATAATTAACATCAATTTTATTCATTAAGTACTTGATGGCTTCATGGTGAGTGTGTACAAAGGTTTGATAACCAGCGATATAATGTCTAATTTTTTTTAAAGCATGGACAATGGCTAATGATTCCTTTTTGACAAAAATATAGTTGAGTTCAGCCTTGGAAAAATTATTTCTAATGAAATATATGGCATAGGGTGATTTTCCTTCCAACTGACCCAAATCTCCCCACACAACTTTGTCTGATGCATCTATGTGGATGTGGAAAGGTAGAGCCCAATTTGGACCTCAAGTAATGGGGGCAGTAGTTAGCTTTTCCTTAATGAGCTCAATATCTTCTTGACAGAGAATGGACCAGATAAACATAGAATCTTTGGCCAAAAAACCAAATAATGGTGAAGCCAATTTGATGAAGTCTTTGATGAACCTTTTGTAATAGCCAACTAAACCTAGGAAGCTTCTCACATCTCTCTGTTTTTGAGGAGTAGGCACCCTTTTTATGATGGTGATTTTGTTCGGGTCTACCTATATTCCTACTTGTGATATTGAGTGGCCCAGTACTACTCTTGATATTTTTAAGAATTCACACTTTTTCGGACTCAGGGAGAGATGCATCTCAATGCACCTTCTCAGCCCCCTTCCAAAATTGGAGAGAGCTTCTTGGAAGTCATCCCCATAAGGTGTGAGATCGTCCATGTAGATTTCAACCGAGTCATGGATTAGCTCAGAGAAAACTCTCAAGATAGCTCTTTGGAAAGTAGTTGTGGCATTGCACAACCCAAAGGGAAGGACTCTAAGCAAAGGTGCCCCAAGGAAATGTGAAAGTAGTCTTGTCCTAGTCTTCAGGGCTAATTTGGATCTAGTTATACCCATTGAACCCATCTAGGAAAGAAAAAAAATTCTTTCTTTCAAGGCCATCCAAAACTTGATCTATAAAGGGTACTAAGGGGAAATGGTCCTTATTTTTGGCTTTGTTGAGTTCCCGTTAATCAACACAGATTCACCATTTTCGATTATTCTTTGGGAATAATACAAGAGGAGATACCCACTCACTGTCTGATATAGGATAGATGAAACCTGCATCCAATAATCTATGCAGTTATTCCTTTACTATGTCCTTTAGAGTTGGGTTCATCCTTCTTTGGGGTTGGCGGAGTGTCTTGCACCCTTCTTTAATGTGGATATGATGTGTAAAAACTGATGGATGCACCCCTTTCATATATTTTTAGTCCCAAGAAAATGCATTAAGGTTTTCTTTCAAGAGCTGGCATAGCTACTATTCTTAGTTAGTTGATAGGGATGAGTTAATTTTCAGAGATTTTGATGGGCCAAATTCCACAGCGTTGGTGGTTTCAGAAGTTGAACCCACTGAGTGCAGTTCCATCCAAGGGTGGCTTTCAGACTCTTTGATCAGGTCATCAAGTGGACTATCAGTGAGGGGCCAGTTCTAAATGATTTGATTGATGAGGTCATCCTCATAAGGTTGCCCCCTCTAAGAACAATATCTATGGTACACATGGGGTAGGGCAAAGTGTTGTATACTTCATATTATTCTTCTTCATCCTCCAACCATAAAGGTAGGTCATGGTCAATGGAAGGTTGGGCAGGAGGATACAATACCATCTGTTTAGATAAGGGACCATTCTTTATAGTCATGTTTCTAGCCCGACAAATGATATAAGCATTAGCAGTGGCTAACCAAGGTCTTGCTAAAATGATAGGACATCCATTAAATATGGTTTTTGGCTGGAGAACCAAGAATTCTATAGGGTACTCCCAAGATTCGATTGAAACCATAACACCCTAAAAAATTCCTTCTGGAGCTACTGTGGACCGATCTACAAGTTGCAGAACCGTTGTGGTTTTCCTCAAAGTCCCTTGGAGGTTGAGTTTAAGCGTAGTTTCCTTTTTCATTACATTGTATCCAGCCCCGAGATCAATAAAAGTATTGGGAAATGTGAAACCATCTACGTGTACATCTACAACTGGACAACCAGGGTCAAGGTACTTCGGGAATATCACCCTTTCCAACATTAAGTCGGACAACTGTCCTACTACATTGATGGTGGGGGTATCTTTTTCTTTCTCTTGGGTTTCTTAAATAAGTTTTCCTTGATGAGCCTATAGTAAATAGGGACATCTGTAATGGCCTGGAGAAGGGCTATTTTCACACACAAATATTTCATTTCTCCCAAAATTTCAGTCTCCTCTGGGGTGTACTGAATAGAGTGGATTAAGCACTCAGGAAAAGGAGGTTGTTGGATATGAGTGTTACTTTCTTCTGTTTCCTCCTCAACCTATGCAAGTAGAGATGGAGGATGATTGTCTGGGATTACTCTTCCTGAATTGAGATTGATATAATGTATCTCCAAAACATAAGGTGGACATGATGTCTCTCCACTATAAACCTATTGTACCTGCTTGATGCTTGGGTTCAGATTGGGTTGTGTAGGAATCTGATGCACCTTGGGTGGGGCAGAACGAGTGAGTTGAGGTTGAGGTTGGGGTGGATGAAGTAGACTAGGTGGTTGATTATGTTGATGCCTCCACCATTGTTATGGGTTGCTCCAGCAAGGTGGTTGAGGAACATACTGCTGAAATGGTTAGTTCATAGGCTGAGGGTGTTATGGTGTAATATCCCAAAAGGGAGAATGCAGTAATAAACAAACACAATATTTGAAAAAACATATTATGTACACATAAGTTATGATCAACACATATATAGATAGAATAGGTGAGCCCTTTTATTACGTGGAGATGGATATGTACAACAGTGCATAAAATAGAAGCACTCCAACCAAAGAAAGTGGCCTAGAATGACACTGGAAACATGCCAAAACAAGAACTGCATAATTGGATCTACTGGAGGCTGAATACTGCATTGTCCCTTCAGCTGATGATGATCTTACAGTTGCTAGTTGAAAGAAAAATGCAGATCTATGGTCCTTTGGACCTCTAGTGATGCCAAGATTCTAGATCTAGGAATTATGATGGAAACCCAAGATAACCCAGAAAGTAAATTCCAGATCTATGAGATTAGAAATTCACCCTCCTAGGTTTTGATCCCTTGGCTATTTGGTTATGCATATATGAAGTTATATCTGATCAAAATATGGCTGCAATATGTGATAAAAACAGATCTAATATTTAAGGGTTGATCCCTTCTTCAGATCTCCAAGCTGGAAGCTTGATATCTTTCTTCTTCTTCCTCCTCCTCAAGATGTGACAACTGAATATGCAGCTGTTGGAAAAACTACGTTGTAAGGGGGGGAGATGCTCAATATTGATGTAAAATGAAACAAATAAGCTCAAGGCTGATGAAAATAGTGATACCAAAGTGAGGGGATGATCCCTCATAGGATTCCTAGCTGGAATGCTAGAACCTTCCCTTCTCCCTTGGATCTGCAAGACTAGACTACATAATTCCTGATGGAACTGCTACTCCTAGGAGATGTATAATAGATGGCCTGATGCCTGATATAGATCTGAAACACCAGGAGGATGATCTTGAAGCTCAAGGGGATAGGATGAATCCTTCGCTGGTTCCTCAGTTGAAATACTGAAGGACAAACTCCTCCTGTCAAAACCTGATGCAGAAATGTGTTATTTCTGAAGATGTATGGGCTGTAGAAAGTGGGAACAATGTGGCACCAATGGCTGACGATGAATGGAAGTGTTAGCACTAAAAATGTTAATGGTGTAATCACCATTGTTTCACTATTTTCAATTTTTTTCTAATGTCCTAGTCCATGTCCAAGTTTGAGTCATTTACAAAAAAGGTGAAAGAGAGTCCCAAAATCAAGGCACTTTTAAGTGAATAGGTGTCATAGTGTTTTAGAGTCCTAAAATAAGTTAAAATATTTGTTTTGACTTATGTTACTATTGAATTTTAGTCATTTTTTGGGTAATAAAGTTGCAGTCATCTGGTCTGGAATAATAGCTAGCTTTGTTGCAATTTCATTGTCAAAACAATAATGTAGTAAAGAGCAACTGTTTCTCAGAAATGAAAGTCATATATTCCACACAGTGAAAAGCACAGCTATTTCACTGAGATTTTTGTTATCTCAATAAGGAGGCTACAACTAAATAGTGACCACTCCTCCAGCAAGCAGTTTCAGTTTTCAAAGCAGGAAAATTAAGGCTTCGTGGACAGTATTGCAATCCAATTTCTTTAAAAGCAAAGCGCTGCTTGAAGAAAATAGATTGAACACAAGAGTGGGAGATTCAGAGAAGAACCGTATGCAGGATGAGCGAACGGTCATGATCCAATCATAGATCTGAAGGGGAAGAGATCCAACAGCAACCCGGGAGCACAAATTGCACGAGATTTATACCAAGGAGTGCCCCCACAAGAAGTTTCGTTAAGCCCGCTCACCTGCAAATCGAAGGTTCACATTAACTGATGGAACACTCTCTTAAAATTCCAAAAAACCACTTAAGTTCCCCCGCAAGTGGTTTCAGGTTTCAATAAAGGACATTACGTGGTGATAGCTAGAGCCCACAACCTTTACTTTCAAATCAGATAAAGAAAAGAAATGGCTTATTTTCCTTAAAATAACTTAAGGGTTTTGGAGGAGGCGCAAAGGGGAAAATAAATAGCCAGGATCAAAGTGCAGAATTGAATTGGAGAGATGGATGGTGGAAATCATAGCACATGAATGCAAGTCAGATGGACAGACAAGATTAGATAATGAGATCTAAGTTAGAGATAAGAGGTCAAGAATGGATATCGCAAATAAATATGCATGAGAGTTAACGGATCAAAGATTCTGGAGAAGAGCCATGTGTCAGCCATATGTTCCATCGAATATCGCACTTCACAAATTTTAACATTTACCCTCCGTCACTCACACATAAATCTTGCGATTTGTGATATGTGGGCGGTCCCACCTCTGCCTGCCACGTCACTCCCACCCATCACATATCGCTCACCGAAACTTTTAACATTTACCTCCCCACACTTCACACTTAGTAGAACATAACATTTAACCCTCGTTTCTCCCAGAAAAACCTTGTGACATGTGATTTGCGGGAAGCCCTCTCTTATTTTCCACATCACCTCCACTCTCATCGCACATCACACTTTGTGATTTTTAACATTTAACTCTTGTGTCTCATAAGAAAACTTGCGATGTGCAATTTGCAGTATTTTCTAGACCCCACCTTTCGTTTCATCACACATTGCACTTCGCCAGTTTTAGCATTTAACTCTTGCATTTCATAATAAAAATTTTGATGTGTGATCTGCGATCAGTCTCACTTCTTTGCCACGTCATCACCCCATCGCAAAATCACATTTTTTCCCATTGGTATCTTAAGTTTAAACTCTCCGATCCCGATTTGCGATTGCGATATATGTCTAAAAGGTTTTATCCCCCTGCTTATCATTCATTCCGCTCCATGTCTCCCCTATCAATTAAACATTTTTCAAAGGGTTTTTTTGTAATTTCTCATAAAATGAACCTCCACCATTCTATCCAAAATGTTTCAAGTTTTCAGCCATTACAAAGGGTTTTCCACCAAAAAAGGAGAGGAACAACGAAAAAACGATAGAGTTTCTCTGAAATAGTTTTCTACAACTACTCTCAACACCAGCACATTTCTACCAGGCACCAGGCAACATTCAAGGAACAACCACATGCCATTTTCACTGTTGTTTACACTTTTTGTGGATTTTCTTGCACCAGAATAGAAGAGGAGTCTTCCGATAAACTGCCACATCATACAAACCACTTCGAATTGTTAGCCTTGATGCTGTTATTTTCATTATGTCATAGCACTTTGTATTAAAGTTTTAGGATAAGCCTCATCTCTTGCACAAGATCGTAATAATTTTTGGGAACAGGTTTACTCCTTTTGTGGAGATGACAGTTTATTTTTGTATATATGTGATAAAATTCTATGTAAAAAGAGTTGGTTGGTCATTTTAGAATTTGAATCATATGATCTATAATATATTTTTTGAATGAAATTGAATGATACTACTAAGGAATTATTACCAATTTTCTTTGTGTATTGTCTACTTTACTTGTGTTTGCATATCTTCTCTCTTTCAGTTTCAATTTGCAAACGAATATGTTGTTATGAATATTTATAAGTCTCTTAAACATGCTATGTTTTTTTTATCAATTTTTGTTAGTCTCACACAGTGAGAATTCCTGGTAAATATATATTGCAATAGTGGAAGAGCATCATTCATGACAGTTATTCTTCATGATATCTCAATGCGAATCTCTTCAGACTAGAAATAGCTTTCTCTCAATGGAATATTGTCAAACTGCTACTTTTGTGAATTTCTACTAAATGCAGTAGATTTCTATTTCACAGACCTACTGTTTCCTCATATCTCACAATTTCATCTCCTCAAAGGCTACAAACTTGCACTCTTCTACCACATCAGATTCCAATACCCTCATTAGTAGAGCTGTGGATTTGACTGAAATCTCCTTTCAATGAATCATATTTTATACCATCTACCAACCCCATAAAACAAATCAATAAATTGTCTTAAAGTTTAGGATGTGTCTTGTCAGGCACTTACTGCAGTCCAAGTGTTGATTCCAGTGCCAACATATTTTGGTGCGTTTGCCGGGAGACGAAGGCCTTGTAAAAAAGTATTCTCTCGAGTCTATTGTTATGAATTGCTGATAATAAATTCTTGATGGTGAACAAGAATTGGTGACTTGAAGAAGACTGCAACACCTGGTGACTCCCAAAAGAGGAAGAGGGGTTTCAAGACCTCCTTCTACAAGGAGGAATCAGAGATAACTTACTATGACTCCAGTCGCTGTCCCAAAGAATATCATTAAATATGAAAAAGGAATACAAATATCAGATCTAGTTCTTGATGGTGAACAAAGACTAGACACTAAAGAAGATTGTGATCTTTCACTTGGTGACTCCATGACAAAAAATCCAAAGGCGACTCCACTGTTTTCAGATCCAACAATCTGACGGAAGTGATCCTTGCTAAAAGATATGCTTTATGCAATTTTTCAAAGATAGATGGTTTTCCTAATCCTCTGCCAGATAGAAGTGAATGGGAATTTTCTCTTCCAAGGTTTAGTGGACATGATTGGGAAGTACGAGCTAAGTTTTTATGGGATTTTGATGACTAGATTCATAGGCTGCATTTTGTTCATGAAGACGTAAATATTACGTTGTTTAGATATTATTTGGAGGGTGAAGCCCTTGATTGGTGCATAAATCTTCCTAAAAATAGCATCACTTGTTTGAAAGAGTTTCATGATTATTTTAATTCCTTTTATAAAGATAGCTATCTGGTAAAATGTTTCGCTCCATAATGTTGCTATCAATTTGATAAGAAAGTTGAAAGTGACGATGAACAACATAAATGTAAAGAAAACATGGTTATAGAGGAAGGTATTCAGCAACCCTTTTGTTCTCATCATTTTCTTCAATCTCCTATCATTCAAGAAGAGGGTAAAAAACAGATTATTGAGCAACATGATGAGATATTAGGTGAACATAGTGAAAAATTCATAAAGCAACCTTTGTTTGATAACTATCCTAATGATGAAGAGTAGGTTTTTATGTCACGTTGTTTTAAAGTTTACAGTGATGATCCAATCTATGATAGTTATGAATTTGAATTTGGCAAAGAAGATGATGCTCAGATCATACAAATTTCCTTGGAATTATCACCTTTGTTGAGAATTGATGATAAGAAAAACAATTATGAGCCTATGTTTGAAATGTATAAATCTGAGTTGCAGGGATACAGTGACGAAGTAGAAATTTGTGAAAAAAATGAAGAACAATCTCTCCATCAAAGCATTGTTATATCAGAAGAAATTATGTATCAGCCCATCCTTGAACTCAAAGTTGTTTTGAGTAAGTATCCTTGTCGATTTTCTAATCCTATTGCTGCTTATATGGAGTTTATTTTTCTGAAAGTATCCCTTGTTATTAGTCCTGGAGTAATTCTCGTCCATAGCAACAAGTATGAGTCACATTTATGAGATTATGCTTTATACTTTTCATCCTTTCAGCAGTGGATGTGAAGACATGTCAGGAAATCATTTGTTAAAAAATTTCTTTTGAAAGTTTGTATACACTTGATCAAGTGAATTTCAACTAATTAGACATAGGGATGTACATAAATAAGCTCGCCACTCGAGCATTTGTTTAAATTTTATTTTATAGTTTGATTTACTTTTCATTTATGTTGAAATAAGTTGAAGAGTATCTAAATCTAGCTTATGACTCCATTACCCAATGGCTAGGCATGCTGGTATTTTTTGAGTTAATAAGCAGAATTGTTAGTTTGAGAAATAAGGGCTGGAAAAGGCAGTAGAACTATGGTCCTTGAAGCCTCACGGGGAGGACTTCATCCCCAATAGGAGCCACTGTTAGCACTAAATATTTTAATGGTGTAATCGCCATTTTGTCACTATTTTGAAAAAATTTCTAATGTCCTATTCCATGTCCAAGTTTGAGTCATTTCCAATAGAGGTAAAAAGGAGTCCCAAAATCAAGGCACTTTTAAGTGAATAGGTGTCATAGTGTTTTGATTCCAAAAATAAGTTAAAATATCTATTTTGACTTATGTTAGTGTTGAAGGTTAGTCATTGTTTGGGTAATAAATTTGTAGTCATCTGGTCTAGAATAATAGCTACCTTTGTTGCAATTTCATTGTCAAAACAATAATGAAGTAAAGGGAAACTATTTCTCAGAAATGAAAGTCATATATTCCACACAGTGAAAAGCGCAGCTATTTCACTAAGATTTTTGATATATCAATAAAGAGGCTACAGGTAAACAGAGACCAATCCTCCAGCAAGAAGTTTCAGTTTTCAAAGTAGGAAAATCAAGGCTTTATGGACAATATTGCAATCATATTTCTTTAAAAGCAAAGCGTTGCCTGAAGAAAATAGATTGACCAGTAGAGTGGGAGATCTGCAGAAGAACCGTGTGCAGGATGAGAAGATGGTCATGATCCAATCGCAGATCTGAAGGGGAAGAGATCCAACAGCAACCTAGGGGCACAAATTTCACGAGATTTATACCGAGGAGTGCCCCCGCAAGCAGTCTTGTTAAACCCGCTCACCTACAAATCGACGATTGATATTAACTGTGGGAACACTCTCTTCAAATTCAAAAAAATCGCTCAAGTGCCCCCGCAAGTGGTTTCAGTTTTCAATAAAGGACATTACAGGGTGATCACTGGAGCCCATGCCCTTTACTTTGAAATCAGAGAAATCAGAGAAATGGTGTATTTTCCTTAAAAGAACTTAAGGGTTTTGGAGGAGGCGCAAAGGGGAAAATAGACGGCCATGATCAAAGTGTAGAATTGAAGCGGAGAGATGGATGATGGAAATCATAGCACAGGAATGAAAGTCATATGGATAGACAAGATTAGATCGCGATATCTAAGTTAGAGATAAGCGATCAAGAACGAATATCGCAAATAAATATGCATGAGATTTAATGGATCAGAGATTCTAGAGAAGAGCCACGCGTCAGCCATAGGTTCCATTGCATATCGCACTTCACAAATTTTAACATTTACCCTCCATCTCTCACACATAAATCTTGCGATTTGCGATATGTGGGTGGTCCCACCTCTGTCTTCCACATCACTCCTGCCCATCGCATATCGCTCACCACAAATTTTAACATTTACCTCCCCACACTTCGCACTTCGCAGAACATAACATTTAACCCCCACTGCTCCCAGCTAAACCTTGCGACATGTGATTTGCGGGCGGCCCTCACTTCTTTTCCATGTCACCTCCGCTCTCATCGCACATAGCACTTCACAATTTTTAACATTTAACTCTTGTGTCTCATAACAAAAATTGCGATGTGCGATTTTTGGTATTGTCTGGACCCCATCTTTCATCTCATCGCACATCGCACTTGGCCAGTTTTAACATTTAACTCCTGCATTTCATAATAAAATTTTTGATGTGTGATGTGTGATCGATTCCATTCTTTGCCATGTCATCAACCCATCGTAAAATTTCATTTTTTCCCATTGGTCTCTTAAGTTTAAACGATCCCATCCCAATTTGCGATTGTGATATATGTCTAAAAAGTTTTCTCCCCACGCTAATATTTCATTCCATTCCATGTCTCCTTTATCAACTAAACCTTTTTCAAATAGTTTCTTTGTAATTTCTCATAAAATGAACATCTGCCATTATATCCAAAAAGTTTCAAGTTTTCCGCCATTACAAAGGGTTTTCCACCAAAAAAGGAGAGGAACAATGAAACAACGACAGAGTTTCTTTGAAACAGTTTTCTACCACTACTCTTAGCACCAGCATGTTTCTACGATGCACCAGGCAGCATTCAAGGAACAACCACATGCCATTTTCACTATTGCTTACACTTTTTTTGGAGTTGGTTGAACCAGAATAGAAGAGGAGTCTTCCCATAAACTTCCACATCATACAAACCACTTCGAATTGTTAGCCTTGATACTGTTATTTTCATTATGTCATAGAACTTTGTATTAAATTTTTAGGATAAGCCTCATCTCTTGCACGAGATCGTAATAACTTTTGGGAACAGGTTTACTCCTTTTGTGGAGATGAGAGTTTATTTTTGTATATATGTGATAAACTGCTATGTAAAAAGGGTTGGTTTGTGGTTTTATAATTTGACTCACATGATCTATAATATTTTTTGTGAATGAAATGGAATGATACTACTGAGGAATTATTACCAATTTTTTGTGTGTATTGTCTACTTTACTTGTCTTTCCATATCTACTCTCTTTCAGTTTTAGTTTGCAAACTAATATGTTGTTATGAATATTTATCAGTCTCTTAAATATGATATGTGTTTTATCAGTTTTTGTTAGTCTCACACAGTGAGAATTCCTAGTAAATATATATTGCAATAGTAGAAGAGCATCATTCATGATAGTTATTCTTCATGATATCTCAATGCGAATCTCTTCAGACTAGAAATAGCTTTCTCTTAATGGAATATTGTCAAATTGCTACTTTTGTGAATTTCTACTAAATGTAGTAGATTTCTGTTTCACAGACCTATTGTTTCCTCATATCTCACAATTTCGTCTCCTCATAGGCTACAAATTTGCACTCTACTACCACATCAGATTCCAATACCCTCATTAGTAGAACTGTGGATTTGACTGAAATATCTTTTCAGTGAATCAGAGTTTATACCATTTACCAACCCCATAAAAAAATCATTAAATTGTCTTAAAGTTTAGGATGTGTCTGGTCAGGCACTTGTTGTAGTCTAAGTGATGATTCTAGCACCAACAGGAAGCTCAGAATAAACTTCCCAGAGTAGGCACTTGAAGTTTTCCATGGGTAAGGGTGTGATTTCCTCTCGGAAACACCCTGTGCTAAACAACACTGCATGCGTGCATAGAAATGTCACATGAAAAATCTAGATCTACCAGATCAAAAATCAATAATACAAAGCATGCCTCTAATGTTGCCTTCATCTTCATCATATAGTTTGTGAACCTTCCCATGCCTTTGCCCACCTCATAACTACACTGTACATGTGGACATAGGTCTCCATGTTGATTGTGTTTTCTCTCCATGATCTCCATCATGTATACATGTAATGATCACTATCTCCATCATGTGTGAATTGAATGAACCACTTCCTCCATCAACTTATCATGAATCCTCTATGATCTTACATTTGATTCCCTCCATGATCTTAGTTGACTGCTTCAACCTCCATGATCTTTCTCATAAATGAGACATGATCTCCACTCCTTTATCATTAAGAGTTGCTCCACCACTCTAGTATGTAGATCTAGATCTAATTAATCCAAATTCACATGAAAAAAGTGGATCTTTATTCATATTAAGGGGTTATGGGTCCCTCCACCCTTTTATTTACTTAATTAATTAATTTTATTAACAACTCTAATATTCCAATAAACAAATGAAAAATTTGGAATATTATAGTCCTCCCAACCAAAATGTTGCTTGACCCCAAGCAACTGCCAAAGTAGATGCTAGAGAAATCTGTCCCCCTCCAAATGGCATCCACATAAGGAAGGTCTCCCCATTTGCTGTAATGAGTTGTGCATGCCCAACACCAAAGCTTCCTCTCTAGAATGTCTAGGGTGACCTCTAATTGTGTATCTAGATGTCCCTCCTCAATCATGAAGCTCCAAATGACAACCATAATTTGTCCAACATCCTCCAAAATACATGAGATACATAAAGATGTGTGGTTCCTTCCACAAAAGGAAAGCTCCAACTCACAAATTATACCTCCTTCCCATGATACATGAAGTAGAAATAAGTTCTACATGCCTCCATCCTTAGCCCCATTGGCCTTGTTGGATCCAAGCATCATCCCAACATTGTACAAAAGAAGAAGTAGAGACATATGGGTAGACAAATATGGCAAACCATATTATCTCAATAGTAACCACCGCAGCAATGCTCCCTTCTGCCACACCACACCATCAAAATACCAAGTGGGTTGTCCATATTCTCTCAAGAGAAGCCACCACAACAATGCATTTGTTGCCCCACTACGTCATCATCAAACCAAGTATGATGTCCATACTATCCAAGTAAGAGCCATCAAATGAATTCCTCTTGCTGCCATCCTCCATACTTATCATGCAAAGAAGGGGAGTATGTCAAGGCAAACTCTCCTAAGAGTAACCAAAGAAAAAATATCTCTTGTTGCCTCCTCACATCATATTGTGAATCATGGAAAAATAAAAACATATTGAATGACACGTGGAATGCCATATAAGCCCAATACAAACCAACTCCATCATTACACATCATGAGAGAAATATGCCATATTACAAACAATACAAAACACATATACACGGGAGATGTCATGTGATGGCCACACTCTCTTAAGAACAACCAAGGTAAACATGCCTTCCTTTGTTGCATTTTGTCATTGATATACAAGGCATGATTCAAAGAAATATGAGCCATTGGGTAGCAACCATACTCTCCCAAGAGTAGCCAACGCAGCCATGCCTTCTCCTTCATTGCATTAGTGTTTTGCAAGGCATGGATCATGGAAATATGTGTTGTTGGGTAGTACCCATACTCACCCAAGAGCAACCAACACAACCAAGCTTCTTGTTGGCATGTCTCATAGTTATGAAAGTGGCTTTGCAACCCCTTGCTCCACATCAACAATCATTCATCCTAATGTGTATGATGGATCTTATTCTGAAAAAACTTGGTATCCTCCCATTGTAGGAGACCGACCTCCTCAAATTGTTGAAGAAATTTTCACTCCATGATATGTTGAATTGCATCTCCCATGAGATCCCTCCATGAGATCCTCTCATAATTGGCCCTCCAAAACCCATAAGGTTCTGAATATGTTGTAGGTAGAAGTCTCTCTTTGAGCTGTGAGATGCTCAATGAGAAAGTGTCAACTTGAAAAGGAAAAATATTTCCCATCTCAAGATGTCTACCATCTATCATCTGATTCTCTAATGCTTCATGAATTAAGCTTCCATTGGAATGCTCTACCAATGAATGGGTACTCTTTTCATCATTGTTTCTTATTAACAATGTTGTATCTGTTGTCTCATAGCAAGGCAAAATGCTGAACTCATAGCCAACTATTGTACATAGGATCATACTCATCCCATCTTCTAAAAATCCACACTTCAACTCAAAGGGTTTAATGTAGCTCATCAATGAAAAACTAGGATAGTTTTTCATCTCTTCCTTGATCAGATCAAGGGTCCTCTACGCAGTGATAGGTTGATGCAAATTAGCATGTTGTTCTAATCCTTGGTTATGCAATGTCCATGATGGCATGTCCCCACAAGATTCAATAAGAGGTACTGAAACAATATGGGATGGAAATGATTGCAAACCTTGGATCAACTGATGTGTGGGAACCTCTTGCAAGACCACGAGAGTTCCTCCAACAGGGAAAATGGTCTCTCCAACTGCTGGTAAGAGTGATGGTTGCTCTTTTATCAATGTACTAGTGCTGGAATCTATCTACTCCTCATGCACCTCATGAATCATGCATGGGGCTCCAAATGTCAAGAGTTCAAGACCATCTTGCAAGGATGCAAGTGATCTTCCTCCTGATGTAAGTATTGTTGCAGTTGTTGGTGGTCGTAGAGGCTCCTCCTCTTGAGTGATAATGATGCCATCTTCTTTGGGATCTTCATGTACCATATCCTTAATTATGGGAGATGTCACTATGTGATATGTCTCTGGTTTCTTTCTACCATACCTCTTCTTTAGTCTTTGAATGAAATCTGCATAAGCAGACACTTCCATGTGTGACATGTGACTGAACCACCAATCTCTTGCTTCACCCTCTAGGTGCAGCACTACAACTCCACAACCTCTCTTTCTGCTATAGGATATTGCAGAAAGAATGTAGATAATTCTTCCCTCCAAGCTCTCAATGTGCTTGTGGAAGATCCATCAAATGTAGGCAAGAAGAATCCATTCTTCTTTCTTCTATTGCTGCTTCGGGATCTTCTCTCTTCTTTGAGTTACAAAAACTGTTGGAGAGAGATATTCTCCTTCAATTATCTTAGTTGTGACTTGTACTCAGACATATATTTTCTTAGGGTATCACACCCCAATTCTCCTTCACACTCATACCATTCACCTTCCTTCTCAAATAAAGGGGATCTAGCAGAATGATGTGAAGCTCTTTTCTTCTCTGGTCTTCTTTGCTGTTGATAAGAAGTACTGGGATATTCTTCATTCTGAAACCTTCTTGAGGTTTCTCTTTGCCTTTCTCTCTTTATTTCAAGGATCTCCTTGGAGAGATCCTTCATAGTTCTAAAGAGATATGTTGAAAAACTTAATACCTCCATTATTTACAGATCTCTACTATCTTCTTTTCATATGTTGTCAAGAATGTGCACAAGTTGAGCCAAAGATCATGCTCTAATATCACTTTAATATCCCAAAAGGGAGAATGTAGTAATAAACAAACAAAATATTTGAAACAACAGATTATGTACACATAAGTTATGATCAACACAGATAGAGATAGAATAAGTGAGCCATTTTATTATTTGGAGATGGATAAGTAAAATAGTGAATAAAATAGAATCACTCCAACCAAATAAAGTGGCATAGAATGACACTGGAAACATGCCAAAATAGACACTCCATAGCTGGAGCTGTTGGAAGCTAAATACTGCATTGTCCCTTCAACTGATGATGATCTTACAGTTTCTAGTTGAAAGAAAAATGCAGATCTATGGTCCTTTGGACCTCTGATGATGCCAAGATTCTAGATCTGGGAATTATGATGGAAACCCAAGATAACCCAGAAAGTAAATTCCAGATCTATGACATTAGAAATTCACCCTCCTAGGTTTTGATCCCTTGGCTATTTGGTTATGCATATATGAAGTTATATCTGATCAAAATATGGCTGCAATATGTGATAAAAACATATCTAATCTTGAAGGGTTGATCCCTTCTTCAGATCTCCAAGCTGGAAGCTTGATATCTTTCTTCTTCTTCCTCCTCCTCAAGATGCGACAACTGAATATGCAGCTGTTGGAAAAACTACGCTGTAAGGGGGGGAGATGCTCAAGATTGATGTAAAATGAAACAAATAAGCTCAAGGCTGATGAAAATAGTGATACCAAAGTGAGGGGATGATCCCTCATAGGATTCCTAGTTGGAATGCTAGAAACTTCCCTTCTCCCTTGGATCTGCAAGACTGGACTACACAATTTCTTATGGAAGTGTTGCTACTGGGAGATGTATGATGGATGGCCTAATGCTTGATATAGATTTGAAGCACTGGGAGGCTGATCTTGAAGCTTAAGGTGATATGATGAATCCTTCACCAGTTCCTCAACTGAAATACTGAAGGAAATCCTCCTCCTCTCAAACCCTGATGCAGAGATGCATTATTTCTGAAGATGTATGGGCTAGAGAAATTAGGAACAATGTGACACCAATGCCTGATGATGAATGGCAGCTTTGAAGAACCTTCCCAGAGTAGGCACTGGAAGTCCCCCATGGGTAAGGGTGGGATTTCGGCTCAAAAACACCCTGTGCTAAACATCACCGCAGACTTAGCTAAACAACAAAAGCGTGCATAGAAATGTCACATGAAAAATCTAGATATAAAAAGATCAAAACTCAATAATACAAAGCCTGCCTCTAATGTTTCCTTCACCTTCATTTCATAGTTTGTGAACCCTCCCATGCCTTGGCCCACCTCATAACTGTGTTGTACATGTGGACATAGGTCTCCGTGTTGACTGTGTTGTCCATGATCTCCATCATGTATGCATGTAATGATCACTCTCTCCAACATGTATGCATTGAATGCACCACTTCCTCCATCATCTTATCATGAATGCTCTATGATATTACATTTGATTCCCTCCATGATCTTAGTTGACTGCTTCAACCTCCATGATCTTTCTCATAAATGAGACATGATATCCACTCCTTTATCATTAAGAGCTGATCCACTACTCCATTATGTAGATCTAGATCTAATTAATCCACATTCAGATGACAAAAGTGGATCTTTAATCATCTTAAGGGGTTATGGGTCCCTCCACCCTTTTATTTACTTAATTAATTAAGTTTATTAAGAACTCTAATATTCCAATAAACATATGAAAAATTTGGAATATTACATATCGAGGGTTTTAGGGCCAAGTAGGAGGTGTAGGCCATGATGGAGAAGTGGAGGTGTACCAAGACTGCATTGGTGCATTCTGATTGTTATGATAATAGGAGTAAAGTGCACCTTGCATACCCTGCTGATATGACCTAGGCCCTTGAGTCCTTCTCTTATTTATGAAACAGAGTTTCTCTGGTCTTACTTCCCATCTTGATATACATCTTTGAGCCCAGGTACGGAGGAACACTTACATGTGGCATGATTCTCTTCATAGACTAAGCAAACCTCTATGACATTTAGTGGACATTCATTCTAAGCGTGTTTTCTAGTACATATAGGGTAGAAGATAGCCATGGCTCTTTCTGTTTCCTCTTGCTTTATCTTGATCTGAATTATGTCCATTTGCAAAGAAAAGGTGTGCAACATCTCACTCTTGAAGTCCTCCAACATATTTCCAATCTCATGCTTGATGAAGGTGGAAGAGGAAGGGGTGTTGGTAATACTTCAACTAGCTCTACCTTTCTTGCTAGCTACCCTAGAATGGTTCCCGAAGACAGTTTTGATGTCCTCATAAGGTAGCTGGTAAATATATCCTCCTGATAGCATATTAAGGGTTTCTACCACCACCTCCCTGATCCCTCAGAGAAGTACCAGTTTAAGTGATTCAGAATCAAGGGTGCAGTTGGATCTTTTATAAATTAACTGGAATATTTGTTCATAATCTTCTAGGGATTCATCAGGCCCTAGAGTCATCCTAAATATTTCCTCTTTAGTTTCCTTGGACCTACAGTAGTCCCTGTACTTTTTGTTAGATTCCTCTTACGCCTATGCCCAGTTAGTGATGTTGTTCCCAGGAAGACCCATGAACCAGTGCAAGGATGCATCCATGAGGGTGGATGGGAATAACTTTAACTTTTGATCTTCTAAGGCATATTCATATGTTCTGTAGACAACGAAAAATCCAAACATGAAGGTGTCAATACCCTCAAAGGTAATTCCATGGAAATGTGGAAGGGATGAGGGATTGATGTTCTTCATCCTAGTTTCCCCATCTGTTTCTTTAATGGGAAAGACCCCTTGGGTCCCAGTCTCAGCCATGGCTTGGATTGGTGAATCAGGTTCCTCAGGTGAATAAATTGCTTCTTATTCTCCAATAGGTTCTTTAAAGTGTTCAAGAGACTCACCTATGGTGTGTTCAACCTCACAGTCACTGAAGAAGAGTGAAGGGTGATTGTGTGGGGATGTGGGGGTTTTCGGTAAAAATTTTCCTTGGTTATCCCTACTCCTACAAGGCATGAAAGTCAAAATGTTTTTGTATTTTTCAATATTTTTGGATCTGCATGTAAAAGAAAAGCAGAAAATAATATTAAAATAGAATCAAAGCATCTACTTAGACACCTCCCCGGCAACGATGCCGAAAAGTGGTGATCCCTGGGATTGTACCAAGAGTGCTGCAAATTCCATAGGCTACTCTACTTTACGTTATCAACCTCGGGTTCGTACAAAATTGGAGGTGATAGTGCTATATACACAACATATGCATTCTACTTATTATGCCATCCTCTTCTGAGTCATACGAAAGGGTGCTATTGCTAGGGTTTCTTAGTGAAGTCTGTCACACTTCTAAATTAGACCTAGAAATACAAATGAATTAAAACCATTACTCTATCAAAAATCAAAGGACTATTCTAAAGAAAGAAGATAATGTAGCTATTTTTCAAGGAAGGAAATCTACAATTTAGGCTATCGCAAGAAATAGAAGTAAACTAGGAAACATTCACGAAGTAAATTGATGAATTGATATTGTAGAAAGGAAGAATAATCTAATCACACATTGTTGGGCCAAATGGATATGTAAAATATATCTATTTTATGCTTAACTGATATGCTTTAACATTGCATCTAGTAATGGGCTAACTATGCTTGTAAATACTCTATTTTGCACCAAAAAGAGGAGGCACTAATGTGGCTTACGATGGTCTTGGACTCATGGATTCAAAGTTGAAGGTGTATTGGAGGTTGTGGTAGGGTTAGGTGAGGTGGAAGATGGTTTATGTGTTGAAGGAGAGGCTCACTGGCGCTACTACATGATATGCTATAGGTTTCCTATAGTGCTACAGAATGTCCTGCTAATGCTATAAGAAACAGGCCGAGGGTGTTTTGAGGCCAAAATTAATGAGGAAAGGGGTAAGGAAGGTGAAATGAAGGTGTATTTAGTTGGATGGAAGGTGGCCAACCCCTTTTCCAAGATCATAAATTATTTCAAAATCCATCTTTCATTTCTAAGGTTTCTCTCGGTGTGACAGTGAAAACCTCAAAAACAGGGTTGAGGGCGATTTTGTTGAAAGGAGGTTGGTGAAGGGTGAGAAATGGAGCTAGGGATGTTGGTGGAGTCCTCCTCTGCTATTATACTCAAACCTGAAAGAAAAATACATGTTCATGTAATAAACATTGACATATCTATGATGAAGAAGATGGAAAATATGAGTTAAATTAGATAAGAAAACCTACTTATGCATTCAAACATGAATCTAATTCAGTATTCTCAACATGTTCATGAAAAATACAACAACCTATCTATTCTTTCCCATAAATCATAAAATAAAGAGAAATTTTTGGCCCATGGTGAGGAAAAACAGTGGAAATATGCAATATAGAGAAGAAAATCACATCACCAGATAGACATAACTCAAGTATCCTGCAGATGGTTTCTTACTATTGATGCTCTAGCTTCCAAAAATTACAGTGCTCGAATACAACAATTCTTATAGTGCCAGTTTCAACATGGTCCAACAAGGTCCATCCAACCAACCCCTGATACTGCCAATGCATGCAATATTTGACTAAAAACTACATCGGTTTCCCGATCTACTTCGGAATTTTTTCATTAATTACAACTAAGAAAATCTGGACAAGTGTGGCCATGCAATGGCCAATGATAAGAAAAATATGACAAGCACTGCTTGTGAAATTAACTCTGGGAGCTCTTCATGAATCCAAAAGTAAGCCCAAAGTGGTTGTGCTGGTCTCAAAGAGGCAACGATCAATGGGCTCTGACATCTGGCTCCACCCTTTGGATTGTTGGATCATTAAATATGATGTGGTGTTGGCACCGTTAGCTGGTCAGTTGTTGTGTTGACATGCTCACTGCTAAATTTTTCGAAATCTTTTAACCGATGATTTGGTTCTTTGAAATTTGATTTTCTATCTTTAATCATCATTTATTTTGTGACAACTATTTGAGGAAAAATGTATTTTAATTAGATCATAAAAATGAATTTCATGATTAAAATTTTCAATATATTCATTTGAAAAATATATTTCTCACATCCAAATCTAGCTTTCCTTTTCCTCATGGATTTTGAAAAAACCACATGTTGTTTGCAAAAAAATATGCCTTGTTTATCCTTTTACCACTGAAAATGTAATTCCAAATTTACGTGTACCTATGGATTTAGAAAAACCATGTGTTTTTTGCAAAACCATGTCATGTTTCTCTTTTTACCCCTAAAATTTACATGTACATGTGGATTCCTTTAATCTCTATAATTTTAACTTTAGTTTCATATGTACCTGTAAATTATTTTTACCTCTGTCTCTTTTACCTTTTTGTTATCTTGTTAATTTTTTCATTAATTTCATAGCTATATGATTTTAAAACCTCCCTTTTCATTTTCCTACACGGTAAATTTTCTTTTGCCTCTATAAATAAAATCATTTTACACATTTGCCTCCTAGCCATATAAAATTTATTCCATCTCAGTTTGCATTGTTAGCTGTAGTTCAGTTTTGCAATATCCTCCATATCATTATTTAAAGGGTTTTAAAATTGCGAACAGTAGCGTTAGTGTCAGACATTTCTTAATAAAAGATGGGAGTAAAAAAATTTCATTCCCGTCACCTTTAAAAGATTCAAACGACAAAGTTAATGGTTTTCAAAGGGGGGTAAGGTAGTAAGATGTTTAGGCTTGGGGGAGTGTGGAATTCATGTGAGGCTGACAGTTGTAAAATGTGGTAAAAAGTGAAAACCACTTTTTGGACTGCCACCCTATGGTTAAAGCTCGAAGGGGATGGGCGGATGTGAAGTAACTCAATAGCCTCAATTGACTTGCACACATATCGAGGGTTATAAAATAACGGGCACATTAACACATGAATGCTGGGTGGGCCATGAAATTATTCTAATGTTTTTAAAGTTTATATTTAATTTTTATTTTGAATAAATTTGAATAATAAAAAAACAAATAATTTCATAACTAGGTAATTTTCTCTGTTTTATTGTTTATAGGAGCAAACTTCATCCTTCTCTATCTTGTGATCCAAAAGTTGGAATTGGGCACAAGATATTTCGTTGAAAAGCTGCTTCCGAGGACTCTCTAATGGAAACATTTGTAGACTTATCTGACCCAAACATGCCCTGCAAAAATCTTCCTGATCTTTCATACTTGGCCTGTTACTGGAAATAATTTGCAGGATGAAATATTATTGATAATTTCATATGCTTGATAGAAAATATTCAATCACCTTATGATACTATGAATTACAGGAGTCTAATAGTGGCTCCAGCCGGGGATGCAATCCTCCCAGCAAGGCAAAAAAGAACTGCAGATCTATGAATTTGGCCACTGGTGCCTTGGTTATTGAGATGATTTAAGCTACCAACCTACTCTGCCCAAAAAATTCTGCAATTGAAAACTTTATTCATTTGTTTTAAAATTCTGAACTGTGTACCACAATATTAACTGAAACTATAGCTGAACTATGCACTACAAAATATCAAACGAAAATCACTGTTGCATTGCGGAAATATGAATGCTAAAATCTGAGCTATGCTGAAATTGAAGTGTGGAATATACTTGAAATAAAAACTAAAAAGTGATCCGAAACTAAAACTGGAAGTATGATCAGAGTACTGAGCTTATTTGCACTCATCTACCTACTCTAATATGATAAAATTACTGCCATATAAAATAATAGCAAACTTCTAATGCAACCAGTCGAGCAAAGGGATACTTAACTGAAGTTTGCATTCCACCTCTCTAGGTAGAAAAATGGATTTAAAACAGGGCAGCTTAACTTTTCCACTGGATTCAATAGCTCTATTGATGAATCTGATTCATCCTTCACTGCTGGCTTCAATACACTAACCAAAGGATCATGGTAAACGTACAACATAAGTACTTTTGGATGATTGGTAACAGGAAAACAAACCTTATTCTAAATTGTTGCTTCACTTATGTGTTGAGACTGATTCTCTTCAAACAACAGGGGAGAAAATTGTTTTTCCTCATTATCCACTAAATTCAAGTGCTCTTAGTTCTCTTTATCATTCTCTTTGTCACACGAAAGCTTGCAAGGGAGTTGCAGACTCTCATTAATTTCAGATGAAGGAACATGACTTGTAACAATATGTTGTGCTAATTTATTAACATCCAAGGAAGAAATCAATGATTGAGAGATTTTATGATTTTCTTCAAGGGCTGTAAATTGAGATAAGATACAACATGAAAGAGAATTTGAGAGATGGTCTTCATCATGCAAATTTAATTGGTCTTTAATCTTTGAAGGAAACACTGCTCGTTGAAGATGTTCATGTGAATCAAGATAATTAATCTCTTCTACCTCTTTTTCCGGATCACTAGATTGCTCTTGATTTTCACCGTTGTCCTCTAATTGAAGAGGTTCAGGAAGATGAATTTCTTCCTTGATCTTTGGTTGATCAGTTTTTTGTACTACTGCAAGAATTTTTTCCTATGTTTATTCTTCATGAACATCCGGACAACATGCATCATCTTTTTCTTCCTGAGGAGAAGACAATTCAAGCAAGGCTTTTGCTTTTTGAAAAGGTCTTTCTTATAAAGCCTCTAGTATTTCATCATCGATGAACTGATCATCATCATAGTAATCTTTCAAATATTGAATAAAACTTTGAAAATTATCACAGCAATTTTGAACCAGCAACAATGATGGATAATCTTATTTATATTTGTCATGAAATACAGTATGAAAATTCTTTAAAGAACATATATTATCAGCTGCTAAATTTTCATACCAAGATCTAAAATTTTCCTCCAAACTTGCCACAAACATTTTCATAAGAAAATCTTCAGGAAATTTGATTCTAAGCCTATGGATGTGCATATGAAACCTCAAAAAATGTATAACAACATAATATCCTTTTTCATCTTTAAACACTGGAAGATATTTTAACCAGTCGATGTTGGGAATTTGATTTGAAAAACCTGGAATCTTTGATATGTATTCTTGAATTCATTTTGAAAAAATAAACAATAGAATGGAGTCGCTATAAGTTATCTACCATTCTGGATCCTTTTACGAGAGGAGTCTTTAGATCAACTGAACTTTATGGAGTTTCCAGGTGGATGATTTCAACCTTCTTGTGTCTGATTTTGTAATATTCCTAAATTAGCTACAGCTAATTGGAATATTATTTTTTCCTTGTTTATTTTTGCATTTCATGATTGATGAATAAATTGTAAAGGAGGACATGTAAAACTCCTAAAACCAAGAATAAACCAATGCCTATGTGAACAGAGACATATCTGGGCTACGTAAATAAACTTCTGCAGGTGTGAATGGGTTTAGATCACAAGAATGGGTCATCTTTGACCAAGTCAATAGCATAGTCTAGATGCATTGAACCTCCTTGAGGGACAACGCAGTTCTAGAAGGAGATTCTAAATGTGAAAAGCAGGGATAATTTTAAGGATGGAAAATTATCTTGAAGTTTAAAATGTTGGCGAATTTCAATAGTCCCTAATATGTGAAGTATAAAATTTTATTGATATGTTTGTAAAATTATACAAATTTATAATGATTTTATATATAGTCTCTATATAATGTTGGCTATTTTTAAGGTAAAATAATTTTATATTGTAAAATTTGGGCGAATCATGTTTACAAAAAAATGGAAATTGGCGAATCTTTTTTTTGGAAAAATCATGGAAAATTAGCCCACCTGCGAATATTAGCCCCTAAAATTTTCCATGGTGAAAAGGGCAAAACCAATGAAGTGGTTTATGGTTTTACCAAGAATCCAATCTTATAAAAGGAGGAGGAGATCAACAAGAGGGGGTTGTTGAAGATTATCATTCTCTGAAGATATTGTCTGCTTAGACATCCCTTGTTGGGACTTCCTGTTCAAGAATACCACCTCCTTCCTTGAGCAGCTCTTGGAGGAGACTTGTGCTATCTTTTCCACATCAGGCTTTTAGGCCAAGCTCACCTTACACCTACAGCGATGCTCCTATTGAGGGCTGAGCTATCCTTGTGAGTTGCAGGAGTGGAAGACATTAGATCTGTTCAAATCTAGCCTATACTAGTGGCTCTTCTCAGTGAGTGTGTCTTTTAACATCCGGGAAGAGTTCATTAGCTAATTGTGCTTTAGATCCAGACATTGGCATTGTTTCTCTCCCTAGATAGCGTTATTTGTAGATCTACAGCTGCAGGGTGTTTTGTCTATCTTTTGGAGGTGAGATTTCCGATGTTGGGATTCTTCCTTTCACTGTGGTTATCCATGGATTGGTCATCCAATACATGTTAGTTTCAGATCTGATATATTGTACCATTGTATTATTCAGAAATTTTTGAATCATTCTGCAGATCTACAACCTTTGATCTCAGATCTACTCTCTGTACTTCATGTTTTGTACAAAACCCCAAGGGGAATGTATAGATCAGTATTTCTTGTACATGGATCTGTATTAGATCTAAATTTTTATGTACAAATCTGCTCTAATTTGAAGATTAATAAAATTCTACTTCATCCACCAAAAATAATGTTGTCATGGTTATATATTCTTTTCTCATGGTTGTAGCACCTCATTTTTTAGGATTTTTGCTGTATAAACTCATTCTTTCTCTTGTATATTATATGAGATGTAAAGAACATCTGATTTTCTATTATATATTTGATTTATGAACCTTAATATGAGAATCCTAATGTGCTTTAGTGGATCTGCGTTATTTCTGAAGCAATCCTTTGCATATAGCTGCAACCCTTCTCTTTGGGTGATTTTCAGCTAGACTAGTTTGTGGGAGATCTGTTTAACCCACCTAGTCTGATTTTTTTTTGCTCTCCTTTTGGATTTAGATATTAGATGAGCTTATATAAGGGATCCAGAAGCTACAAAATCATTTCTATGCACATAATTCTTAGAAGAGCATTATTCCAGCAGGCTTGCTGAGCTGTCCCAATTTCGGGATATTACAATGGAATTAGAGCAAGATCTTTGGCTCAGCCTGTGGCTTGAAGCCAAAGTGCTGAAAAGTAAGGAGAAAGGTTAGAATGATGAATAATATGAGTTTGCTCTCATCACTTTTTATATCTAGTAAGAACCTCTCCAAGGAGGTTGAACAAGAAGAAGAGAGAAGAAGCAGTGAAACTCCTAGAAAGTTTCAAGAGTAGGAAGATCTTCCGATCAGATCTACAAGATCTATACATGAGGAAAATTCTAAATTCTCATCTCATGGATATGTGCACTCATCCATATCACCAAAGCTTTAGTGTCCTGTCTATGATTTCTTCATGAAGAGGAAGAAAGGAGGTATGCCCAAAAAGGAGACTCTTAGAGAGTATTTGGAGGAGTATGAAGCTCAATCCAAGGAGTTCAAAGATGACTTGAACTTCTAAGGGTTCTACAAGATCAAGGAGGGCAAAGAAACAAAGGAGGAGTAGCATGATAAGGGTAGATTCTATCTATCTATCTTTGATGGATCACCTAAATGTCCAGTCCGGGTTTGGGTGGAGGAGCTAGACAACTTCATGCAACAACATCAAGTTTTAGAGATTGAAGCCATCAAAGTAGCAGCGCTGCATTTTGAAGGTAAAGCATATGCTTGGTGGTTGTTTGAGTCTTTTTCCTTGAAGAATGCCAATACACCTACTTATGCAAGGTTTATTGCAAGATTTATAGAAAGGTTTGATGAAGCTCCATATGTAACATCTTCTGTTGACACTATCAAACCACATCAGATGAAGCTTTTTCATGAGTTGGAAGGGTCTATGAATCCAACTCCATTTCTGAAGACCATGGAAGAGGGTGTAAGTTTGTTTGATGCCTTGCCAAGGGCAAGATCTCCATTGAGTGAAGGGTCCTCTTCTCAAGAGGAAGGCATGGAGGTTTCTCCTTCAATAGATGACCAAGATCTAAGGTCTCTTATTAATGATGAAACAATTTCAGTTATTGAGAAGGAGGAGGAGACAGGAGATCATAATGCAGTCACAAAAAAATCACCTCAAGCACATCATGAAGATGAAGTTGGAGCACTTTCTCCAAGAGAATAAAATCTTGCACTCTTGCAAGAAGTTCCACAAGGTCTCACACATAGAGCTCTTGGCATAGCACATGAGCAACATGTACCATCATTGTCAAATGATTAGACCTTGGAGATAGGAAAAGGAAAAGAGGAAGAAGGGAATCACAAGGTTGATAACATGAACCCTTCTCTGCTCCAAAGCTTGGAAGAACAAAGAAGGAAAGAGGACCTATGCACTAAAGGTAGGGGAATATCTGTCTACCTACATCCACGTTCCACTCTATGCCTTGACACCTCTTTGCAAGGAGGTACTTTACCAGGAGAACCTCTTGATAGGAGGAAATATAAAGTGTTCTCTCAACTATGGGAAACATATACATACTTGGCTAAGGAGGGAGCCTTGGGAGAAGCTAGCACAACACAGAGAATCTCTCATGAATTCAAAAGAGAGATGAGCAATTTCCTGAAAGGGGCATTGCTAACTCCCACTCAGATATTTGTGCCAGGAGAGGAGAAATCAGAGATCTATGATGGCATGAGTATGAGGACACATGGAAACTCCATATCTTTTGGGTAGCCCATTATATCTTCATTCACAAAGAATATTTCTAAACATGGCAAGGGGATGCTAACCCTCTTGTATACTTGGGCCAAAATGAGGAAGTTTTGGAAGACAAGGACTTTCCGAGGGGAAGTTGATTTCCATATGCTTCAATCTTGTCTTGAGCAAGATCAACTGCAAATGGGGCAGCAAAGAGGAGATTTTGATGCTACCACATGTGATTTTGATATCAAGGATGTCAAAGATGGTAGCCATGAGAAGACAGGGGCTGCATTTCAGACCTCTATAGCACTGTCATTATTGGAGAGCTTGGATCCTTATTGGGATTCCCAATTCATGATGGAATACTCCAAGGACCTTTTCACATGGGGGGTTCTTGATGGGGAAGTAAAGGATGGAAGGTTCAAGGTGGTTGATGGAGTTATCTATTTCTATAATCGTATTCTTTTGGTTAGTGACTCCAAGCTCAAGGAGAGACTACTAGATGCCACATATGAGATCTTGCTTTCCAAACCCACTGGTTTTATTAAAGCATATCATACTCTCTTGGGTGGATTCATATGGGAAGGTTTCAAGGAAGAGGTGCACTCTCATATGAAGATGTGCATGAATTACTTGGTAGAGGAGGAGGAACATAGCTCTTGGGAGGAGCCATCATTCACCTCTTCTTACTCATTGAGTGTGAGAGGGAACTCATTCATGAGTTACCCCACTGATGTAAAACAAGTATATAGAGAGACTTGTCTTTCTGAATGTTATCATGTATCTCCTATATTCTTATCTTTTTCTAACACCCATTTGCAGAACATTTCTCCAAAGGGGGGAACTATTTATGATGGGTTTCATGGGCTACTCAAAGCCATGAACTATGTTGGTGCAAGTCATTCCTTGGAGGATCTTGGCAAGCTATTATATTCTTCATGGTGTGATTCCTTTACACCAACTATGATGCATTTTCTCCAAGAATTCAGAAGGGATGAGGCAAAAAACAAGTGTTGGGAAAGGAATTTGTCATATCCTATTCTATGGTAGTTGAGGATAAAACTGTGCTGGTTGCACATGAGGGGACATCTTCCTTCTTGTTTATCATATATGGCAGCTAGCATGATCCTAATCATGATCCCACAAGCTGAAGATGTCCTTCTCTTTGTTGGGGGCATGGTTGGAGGAGAGGCACACTTGTTGGATGTGTCCTTGGGGAAAGGAGTTCCCCATTCTTTTTGCATTACATGCTTCCATGGGAGCATGAGATTTTGTATGGCCACTATGATAGATCACTTGTCTCTTTGTAGAGTGAGCCATATGTTTGTTGAGAACTTGCCTCTCACATGTATTGGGGAGGAGTTTTTCTATGGATTTCCAAGTTGGGAGGTGATCCACTTCATTTGGATGATACATGGAGATTGGAGTCTCTTATGAATCATGAAATTCCCCATGTTTGTCATCACTTCTATCTTGAGAAGGTCATGGATCAGCAAGAAGGTTCCCATAACAACCTTCCATTCTTTCATGATGAGAGCCATTGGGTTTATTCACCAAGGGCCAATTTGCACATTGAGGAGGGACCATTGGAGGACAGTACTATTGCAGAAAATTTAGATCAATGGGGGAGACTATTGGATGAGGAGGCCACAAGAGAAGAAGGGGAGATTTTTCAGCACCCTTGCAGTTTCTTGAGGACAAGAAACATTTGGGAGGGGGAGACTGTAATATTCCTAAATTAGCTATAGCTAATTGGAATATTAATTTTTCCTTGTTTATTTTTGCATTTAATGATTGATGAATAAATTGCAAAGGAGGACATTTAAAACTCCTAAAACCAAGAATAAACCAATGCCTATGTGAACAGAGACATATCTGGGCTATGTAAATAAACTTCTACACGTGTGAATGGGTTTAAATCACAAGAATGGGTCATCTTTGACCAAGTCAACAGCGCAGTCTATATGCATTGAACCTCCTTGAGGGACAACGTAGTTCTAGAAGGAGATTCTAAATGTGAAAAGGGCTAAACCAATGAAGTGGTTTAGGGTTTTTCCAAGACTCCAATCTTATAAAAGGAGGAGGAGATCAACAAGAGGTGGTTGTTGAAGATTATCATTCTCTAAAGGTATTGTTTGCTTAGACATCCCTTGTTGGGACTTCCTGTTCAAGAATCCCACCTCTTTCCTTCAGCAGCTCTTGGAGGACACTTGTGTTATCTTTTCCACATCAGGCTTTTAGTCCAAGCTCACCTTACACCTACAGCGCTACTCCTATTGAGGGTTGAGCTGTCCTTATGAGTTGTAGCAGTGGAAGACACTAGATCTGTTCAGATCTAGCCTATACTAGTGGCTCTTCTTAGTGAGTGTGTCTTTTAACCTCCTAGAAGAGTTCATTAGCTGATTGTGCTTCAAATCTAGACATTGGCATCAGGCCAAGGAATTCTCTAAGCTTACAACATTGTTTCTCTCCCTAGATAGCGTTATTTGCAGATCTATAGCTGCAGGGTGTTTTGTCTATCTTTTGGAGGTGAGATCTCCGGTGTTGGGATTCTTCCTTTCACTATGGTGATCCATGCATTGGCCATCCAATCCATGTTAGTTTTAGATCTGATCTGTTGTACCATTGTATTATTCAGAAATTTGTGAATCATCTGTAGATCTGCAACCTTAGATCTCAGATCTACTCCCTGTACTTCATGTTTTGCACAAAACCCTGAAGGGAATGTATAGATCAGCATTTCTTGTACATGGATCTGTATTAGATTTAAATTTTTAAGTAAAGATCTACTCTAGATATGAAGATTAATAAAATTCTACTTCAGCCACCAAAAATAACACTGCCATGGTCATACAGTCTTTTCTCATGGTTGTAGCACCTCATTTCTGAGGATTTTTACTGTATAAACTCATTCTTTCTCTTGTATAATGTATGGGCTGTAAATAACATCTGATTTGTTGTTATATATTTTATTTTTCAACCTTCATATCAGCCTCCTAATGTGCTTCAGTGGATCTGTGTTATTTCTGAAGCAATCCTTTGCATATAGCTGCAATCCCTCTCTTTGGGTGATTTTCAGCTAGACTAGTTTGTGGGAGATCTGTTTAACTCACCTAGTCTAATTTTTTTTTGCTCTCCTTTTGAATTTAGATCTTAGATGATCTGATATAAGGGATCCAGGAGCTGAAAACTCATTTCTATGCACAAAATTCTCAGAAGAGAGTTATTCCAGCAGGCTTGCTGAGCTGTCCCGATTTTGGGATATTACAGATTGTTTGTCCACCATTAACAACGAGATGCCAGTACTGGAAAATAATTTTAGCATACAATGTTTTTTGACTGGGGTTTCTTAATTCTAATGAAATGTTAAGCTTTTCAATAGTTCCCTAGTATGGTCACCGTTATGTTGTGGCCCTATAATTTATAAGATTAGAAAGAATAAAGGATAGAGGAAAACATCAAACCGCTTTGGAATCCAGGACTTGGCCTTCCTAGGATTAGATAGGCTCTCTCTATTTATGATTTAAATTTATTTGTAATGTTATAGATGTTGATGTTACTCAAGTTAGAGTGATGGTGGTATTGGTTGTTTTGATTGATTTTCTTGGTTGGATGAGCAGGTTTGCAGAAGCTAATCCGTTGGGCTATGGAGTCAAATAGGGGATGGTTTCTTCACATCAAAAGTTCCAAAGCATCACAGGGCTAGCTAGCTGTGTGTGTTGGATCTTAAAGCAACAAGTATTGTGAGGTGAAAGAAGCAGTGAATTTGCAGTCGTGGTTAAAAAGCAATTAAGAATTTCTTAACCAGACTTCGTGAAGAAATCATTCAGGTTGTAATCACAGACATAATTAAGGTGCTCCAAAAGAAAATCTTAATCTAAAATTTATGTTTTATAATCAGCTTAAAATGATACACAGTGAGGAAAAATAGTGGAAACATTCAACATAGAGAAGAGAATCACATCACCAGACAGACACAACTCTAGTATCCTGAAAATGGTTTATTACTATTGATGCTCCAGCTTCCAAAAATTATAGTGCTCGAATACAATAGTTCTTACAGTGTCAATTTCAACATGGTATAACAAGGTCCAACCAACCAACCCCTTATACTACCAATTCATGCAAGATTTAACTAAAAAATACATCGGTTGCCCTATCTACCTTGGAAAATTTTCATTAATTACAACTAAGAAAATATGGACAAGTGTGGCTATGCAATGTCCAATGATAAGAAAAATTTGACAAGCACTGCTTGTGAAATTAACTCTGGGAGCTCTTCATGAATCCAAAAGTAAGCCCAAAGTGGTTGTGGTGGTCTCGGAGAGGCAACGATCAATGGGCTCTGACATCTGGCTCCACCCTTTGGACTGCCTTTGCTAGATCATTAAATATGATGTGGTGTTGGCACCGTTGGGTGATTAGTTGTTGTACTGACATGTTCACTGCTAAATCTATTGAAATATTTTAACTGATGATTTGGTTCCTTGAAATCTGATTTTCTATCTTTAATCATAATTTATTTTGTGACAACTATTTGGGGAAAAATATGTTTTAATTAGATCATAAAAATGAATTTCATGATTAAATTTTCAATATATTCATTTGAAAAATATATTTCTCACATCCAAATCTCACTTTCCTTTTCCTCATGGATTTTGAAAAAACCACATGTTTGCAAAAAAACCATGCCCTTTTTATCCTTTTACCGATGTAAATGTAATTCCAAATTTACCTATACCTATGGATTTAGAAAAACCATGTGTTGTTTGTAAAACCATGACATGTTTCTCTTTTTACTCCCAAAATTTACATGTACATGTAAATTCCTTTAATCTCTATAGCTGTATCATGAAATGAATTGAGGTGAATATAATTTTTGTTGTCTTGTTCATTATTTTCATAGCTATATGATTTCACAACCTCCCTTTTCATTTTCCTTCATGGTAAATTTTCTTTTGCCTATAAATGTAAAATCATTTTACACATTTTCCTTCGAACCATATAACATTTATTCCATGTCTTAAAAAATTTCATTCCGGTGACCTTTAAAAGAGTCAAAGGACAAAGTTAATGGTTTTCGGAGGGGGGTAAGGTAGTAAGAGGTTTAGGCTTGGGCGAGTGCGGAATTCATGTGAGGCTCACAACTGTAAAATTTGGTAAGAAGTGAAAACCACTTTTCGGACCGCCTCCCTATGGTTAAATGTCGAAGGGGATGGGGGATGCAAAGTAACTCAATAGCCATTCGATTTACTTGCACAAATATCAAGGGTTATAAAATAAGGGGCATGTTAATACATGAAAGCTAGGTAGGCCATGAAATTATTCTAATGTTTTTAGAGTTTATATTTAATATTTATTTTTGAATAAATTTTAATAATTAAAAAATAAATAATTTCATAACTAAGAAATTTTCTTTGTTTTATTGTTTATAGGAGCAAACTTCATCTTTCTATATCTTGTGATCCAGGAGTTGGAATTGGGCACAAGATATTTTGTTGGAAATCTACTTCCAAGGACTCTCTGATGGAAACATTTGCAAAATGATTTGACCCAAACATGCCCTGCAAAAATATTCCCGATCTTTTAGACTTGGCCTCTTACCAGAAATAATTTGTAGGATGAAATATTATTGATAATTTCATATGACTCGTAGAAAATATTCAATCACCTTATGATACTGTGAATTACAGGATTCTAATAGTGGCTCTAGCTAGAGATGCTATCCTCCCAGTATGGTAGCAAAGAATCACAGATCTAAGAATTTGGCGACTAGTGCCTTGGTTATTGAGATGATTTAAGCTACCAACCTACTCTGCCCAAAAAATTCTGCAACTAAAAAATTTATTCATTTGTTCTAAATTTCTGATCTATATACCGCAATATTAACTGAAACTATAGCTGAAATATGCACTGCAAAATATCAAACAGAAATCATTGTTGCACCGTGGAAATCTGAATGCTGAAATCCAAACTATGCTGAAACTGAAGTCTGGAATATACTTGAAATAAAAACTGAAAAGCATTCTGAAACTAAAACTGGAAATATGCTCAGAGTACTGAGCTTATTTACACTCATCTACCTACTCTAATATGATAAAATGACTACCATATCAAATAATAACAAACTTCCAATGCAACCTATCGAGCAAAGGGATACTTAACTGAAGTTTGCATTCCACCTCTCTAGGTAGAAAAATGGATTTAAAACAGGGAAACTTAACTTTTACACTGGATTCAAAAGCTCTATTGATGAACCTGGAAAATTATTCCTTCAATAATGGCTGTAATACAATGACCAAAGGATCATGGTAAACGTGCAACATATTTTCTTCTAGATGATTGGTAATAGGAAAAAAAACCTTATTCCAAATTGTTTCTTTGCTTATGTGTTGGAACTGATTCTCTTCAAACAACAAGGGAAAAAATTGTTTTTCCTCATCATCCACTAAATTCAAGTGCTTTGAGTTCTCTTTATCATTCTCTTTGTCACACAAAATCTTGCAAGCTGCTAGGTCCTCGTAATTTTCTATATTGATTGAGATACAAATGGACAGGGTAACATCAAACCAAGCTTTGAAATCCAAGGATCTAGCCTTCCTGGATTCGGAGAGGGATCTCTCTAGTAGGTGCAAAGATGTGAACTTGTTTGTTGATTAGGGTTTATTTTAGGCTAGATGTTAAGTGCAGGGTATTTTGATTATTTTTGGTTGGGTATGATGCTTAGATAGATTTAGATAGAAAACATGGAAGATTGTTGAGTCATTGGGCAATGGAGTCCAACAAGGTCATGATAGGTTCATCAACGGTTTCAAGAGCATTTGCAGGGAAATTTTAACTTGGTTGGTGGATCTTTTAAGGTTGTGAAGGGTCATGAGGTGAACATTAAGCTTGGGAACAAATAAGCTAATAAAGGGCAAACACTGAATCCTTTATGTATTTGTAAACTGAGAGAGTTAGAAGATTTATGAGCATAGCAAGAGAATCAAAGGCATAAGCAAAACCTAATCCATTTGATTTCAGACTGAAAGTAGAAAATCAACCAAGACAACATTTAGATGAAACATAGAAAGGCAAGAAACTTATTTAACTTTCATAGATTTCATCATTAAGAGAAGAAAAACATTTAAGATGCACAAGTAGTTATAACCATAGAAGAAGAGAAAAATCTGAAAATCTAAAGTTACAGTTGTGAAGGTTCTTTGAAACAAATTTAGCTAGTAAAGGCAAAGAGCATGATTCAAACAAACTTCTTTAACAAACCTAGGCAAAGCTGCTTTAAAGAGGAGATTCTAAGGATGGAGTATTTCAGTGGCCACAATATGCAAGGCTAGCCATAAATCATACTTGACACTAACTGATCTAAACCATTCAAGAAATGGACAAGCCAATAACATTTTAGGGAGAAAAATATGAATTCCCAAACATATCTCAATAGAAGAAAACATTGAGGTAGTGAAGGACAAACAGAAGTAAGGTGCCATCAGGGAACATTTCTTAATCTAAATTTTTTGTCCCACTGCAACATAGCAAGATGGAAAACATAATGGAAAACTAGAAAACATGAACATAAGAAACACTTCACCATCAACCAAGCTTATGGATCCTACAAACAGTCTCTCTCATCAACAAGCAAACCAGGGCATGCATGAGCTCCAAGACATCAAATTTTCATCAAAAACTCCAAGAGACTATGTATTTGCTTCATCATAAGTCATCAAAATCCAACTAAAACATAAGAGCCTCATGCTCTATTTATGGAGAAAATGAGGAGGTGGAAACCCTAAGAGGCTTCTAGAAACCCTAATTTATCCATAAATGCCATAAATGTGCTTAATGACCATGCAAGGCCCAAGACACATAAGAGATAAGATAATAAATGAAAAACACCAAAAAATAAATCCCAAATCAAATCAGGAGTGATTTGTCCAAAAAAAACATTAAAAAACTAATTTTTCATTAATCAGTGTCTTTTGTTGACTTTTGGCAAAAAGTTGTCTCTGTGCGTAGCGCCATTTCAGCAAAAAATAAGGTCTGTTGCAGCTGAGTTTTGGACCCCTTCCCGGCATCGTATTTGGCCCTGTGATGGCTCTTTGGAAAGATTGATGAGTCTTATTTCCAAAAATACTTAATTTGTGCTGAATGGATGCCATTTACCTGCTCAAAAACCAAATCTCCCATGATTTCTCTGTGCATAGCGCCAGGCCTAAAAAGGAGGCAGAAAGGTCATTTTTGACGTGTTTTTTGACCTTTTGAGGGGGAAAAATGCTCCAATTGACCTGGAATTTTGTGGGTAGACTATTGGTGATATGAAAAATCCAAAAATGTAAACTCCAGTAGCTGAAGATGCCCCAATTTTGTGTGTAGCGCCTAGGGTGCTGGGCTCCTAGGGGTCAAAATTTGGAAAAAACAAAAATTTTCTGGATTCGACTCAAAATTGGCGTGTAGACCCCTCAAGGGGTTTTAGACATCTGCTAAGAAGCATCAGCCAATATTCCGAGGCTATCATGCACTTTGATCTTTTTTATTTCCTCTAGCTCCATGAGGGCTCGCTTGAGTTTGGCATTGGCAAGCATGCTCTTCCTTGCATAGTGTTTGACCATTTTCTTCTACAAGGCAAGGCCCCTATTCACCTCATTTAAATGTTGATGCTCCTATTTATAATAGTAGATGACCCTTTGAGCCTTTTCAAATTCCTTCTCCCATTCTTGAAGTTGGGCACCCTTTTCTAAGAGGAGCAATTTTGTGCTCATCCCTTGGTCCTCATTATCACTGTCTAGATCAACAAAAAGAGGGCCTTGGGAAGTCTTTTTGATCCTTTTGCTCCTTATCACCTGTAACTTTTGTTCAACCTTTTCCACTTTTTCTTTGCCTTTGTCCAATATTTTGGCTGTTTGAGAAGTGATGGCCCTTTGCATTTTAGAGGCAGTAAACACATTTCTTCTCCCTCTGTGATATGTGCATGTGAGAGGGGTAATAATGGGAGTTTTAAAGGTAGTGTAATCATCATTTTTACCTTTAGTTTGCTTGATATTTTATGCACTTGCCTCACTCTGATTTTCTTTGTCATGTATGTACTAATTTTTTTCAAGACAGTCATGGCTGCTGTCATGACTGTCATGACTCTTTCCTTGATTGTCTGGTGTACTTTGATGGCTATCCTCCTCATCATCTTGCCCCTCCTCATCATCTAGCTGCTCTTCTTCATCACTTAGTTGTTCCTCTTCATCACTTTGCCCACTTCTTTCATCTTTGTTTTCCTCTTGGCTACTCCCCTCCTCTTCACTATTTTCTTCATTTTCATCATCTTCTTCTCCACTGCTCCCTTCTTTTCCATCTTATCTATCTCAGTTTCCTCCTGACTGTTGCCTCCTATTTTTTCTTCACTAGGGCTACTGTCAGCCCCTTCACTTGGAAATATAGGGGAGGAGGTAAGAGGTGAAATTCTTTGTGGAGAAGGCACATGGGGAGATGATGGATGTGTGGAAGTAGATGGTTGTGAAGTGGAAGGAAGGTTCTTCTAGATGAAGGCCTAGGGGTCTGCAAACACATCATGTGAGATAAAGGTCTCCCAAGATATTCCTTGCTCCTCTAGCTGGTATAGGAAAATCATCTTGATCAAGGAGTGGTGAAAGAGGCTTGGCATTTGGTGGTCATAGCTTTTCTTCTTGACAACTGAGGCCATTTTATCAATTCTTCAGAAAAGGTAGTAAGGTAGGTTCATCATCTTGACCGTGGTAAAATGAATCAGCAGCCTTATATGATATGAGTAGATCCGAGAGTATCTCCCCTCACATGTGAAATAACTGATAATCTACCTCATCAATGCAACATACCTCTCCAGCAAATGAGAAAAAGGGAAAACATCCTTACAATTTTGTTGATAGTTGGGTTTCAAATAGGGCCCATAGTAGCTCAACTCCAACTTCTTGTTGAGATTCAACAAGATGATGAGCTTAGTGAAAATATTCGCCTTCATTAAGTGGGACCGCAAGCTATTTTTGGCGCAAGTCTATTTTTAGACATGATGATCATATTTCAGAAGTTGCAGGATGCCATTTGTGGATGGTTGATCAAGTTGGAAAAATATATGAAATTCTATTTTTAGAATATTGGGCGAAGTCTATTTATAGATCGCTGATCTAAAAATAGATGCATGTCGATTATTATTAGCTCTTAATAATAATCGACACAACAGATTCCTGGGCACCTATTCTCTTGAGCTTGTCGTCAAAGGCACAGATGTGGCACATCAGTGGACTGAGAGAATTATGCAATTCCCAAGGGTTTACTGGAGCTAATGCATGGAGGACTCAGTTAGAACTCAAGTGGCAGAGTGTTGTGTAACCAGCTTCAAAAATAGAAGAAAAGAGATATGAACGCGTTAGAAATGAGCCACTTCGAGGGGGAAACCTCCAATACATTACATAAATGAACAATTCTTGGATGATACAAATGAACAAAACCTCTTTCTATATATAGGAGTCCATGGGGCCATAATATAATCCTAGTGGGGCCACAATGTAATCCTAGCCGACCTAACAATAATAATGTAAGGGCACAATAATAAAAATATGGGGGTTACAGGGGTACAACAATAACAATAAGGGGGGTTACACTAACATAATAAGGGACTACACTATTAATATAGGGACTTAACATGCCCTTCTCCTTCAAACAAGTGTTGTCCTCAACGCTTGATTATTTCTTGATGCTTCTGTATAAAATTCTCATCCTCCCATGTGGAATCTTCTACAGGAAAGTTCTTCCACTTGCTGAGATACTCTGAAATTGATCGTACTTGTCGAGTTATTTTTTTTGTGACTGCTTCAGAACTTTTTTCGATGTGATGTTGATATTCCTGTTGTTTCATTAGATTCTGCACCAAAGTTAGGTTATCCTTTGAGAGTTGGAGAACTTGTTGTTGATGCTTGATATCATCTTCCACTAATTTATCATCCATATTAGCTATTATTTTATCCTTCAAACCATCCAACTTAGCCTTCATTTTTTCTTTTAAACCATCTATGTCAGCTTCGGTTGCTCTTCGTAAGATCGAAATTTGTTGCACTTGGTACCGTAATTTTGATATCTCATACTGCAATTCTTCCACTTCATGTATCATAGTATAGATTTTTGAGGGCTTAATGGGTGTTGAATTATTTTTAGGAGTCATTTCAGAATGAAATACTGAAATATATGCTCAATAGGCCCTTGGAATCACTTCAAACTGATTTTTCAAACAAGATTTATGCAATTCGAGAAAAACAATATACACCTTTTACTTGCTTTTGAGGAGATCGATATTGGAATTGGATTATCTCTGTGATTGCGACTCTTCAATATCTTAAATTCAGCAATGAAATATCCCTCTGAATTATCTTTTGAATGCCACAGATCTGACCTGATTTGGATTCTCCAAGACAAATTTGTGTCCAATCTCCCACAATGACCTAATTTTGGACTGGTTCAGTAGAGAAAACTTGTAGGACTTGCCACGTGTCACTGTTTCGTCCTTTGTCTCTGAAATTGATAGCCAAGAAACTAAAGTTCGTTTACTTGCGACCACTTTTTACGGCACTCAAATCCACTGCCCAGAGAGAGAGTTATTGAACTTTTCCCACGATCACCTCTTTGAGATGCAATTCAGGAGCCTGAAACAACACTACCTTCCACATATCGTATCTCCAAAAATATTGTGAACAAAGCTCTGAAATTTTTTGACGAATTTCCTCAGGATTTCAGCTTCACACCATACGAATTTTAGATTCTAAACCTTTGTAGAAAAAATTTTATAGCGATAATTCCACGATGACCTTTTTAGGAGATTGAAAAAAGACCTAACTTCCACAGATGATATCTCCGAAAATATTGTGAACCAAGCTCTAAAATTTTTAGAAAATATTCCTCAGGATTTCAGCTTCGTACCCTGAAAATTTCAGCTTCTGAAACTTTGTAGAAAAAAATTTATAGCGAAAATTCCACGATGACCTGTTTGGAGCAACGAAACCCTAGAATCCCAAGCTTTGATACCAAATGTTGTGTAACTAGCTCCAAAAATAGAGGAAAAGAGATATGAACGCATTAGAAATGAGCCACTTTGACGGGGCAAACTCCAATACATTACATAAATGAACAATTCTTGGATGATCCAATTTACAAAACCTCCTTTCTATATATAGGAGTCCATGGGGCCATAATGTAATCCTACAATACAATGTAATCCTACCGACCTAAAAATAATAATGTAAGGGCACAATAATAACAATATAAAGGTTGTACAACAATAACAATAAGTGGGGCTACACTAACATAATAAGGGACTAGCGCTATTAATATAGGGACTTAAATACGTAGTTAAGTGACACAACTTGGAAGAAGTAGTTATGGAGTTGTATTTAGTTTAACTCAGTTAGACTCAGTTGAGCTAGTTGTATCTAGTCTAACTGATTGATACACTAGTGAGAGTGGAGTGAATTAATTAGTTAATTAATTCACAAATAATAACTTATTATTCAACTGAACAATACAATAGTTAACTATAGTGCATGGCAGTTTCAGTGGAGACCCAGTGGAGAGATAGGTGAAAGGGCAAGATAGACTATCTGTTATGACTATAGTGATGCATTGATTGCATCACACACACATTAGAGTTTCCAATGAGGATTGCGCAGTCAAGGCAAGGGTAATTCGAATTCATTCAGAGCTATTCTTCAGCAGGGGTTGCGCAGTGGAGGCAGGCTAGCAGGAGGCAAAGATCGGTGCATGGATTTGCAAGATTGGTCCTGATTAGTGTATGACGATGGTACTGTACTAAGAGCTTGATAAGCTTTGTATGAGGATTTTCATATGATTCCATGATACATAATATATATTTGGGGTTTTCAGCTTCAGGCTTTCTCGGTTAAAAACTGTGTTATGTGCGATTGATTATTTTTGTTTATGCTTCACATGTGTGCGCAATTAATTTTCCAAAGATTAACAAGTGGAATTGATTCAATATTTTTCATAAAGTTAAATAGTGTGAGATCAGGTGAATCAAGGACATATGCATGCTTAGTGCATATAATTTCTACATGGTATTAGAGTATTGTTGATTGAAGATTGCAATTGTGAAGTGAGTTTGTGCTGGTGGACAATTCGAATTTGCTGCAAAAGATTCTTGGTGCATAAGTTGAGTATACATTGAAATGGCTTTCAATGGGTTGCAATTGGAGTATGCACTTGATGGGAGCTCGAATTACATATCCTAGAAGGACAGGATGGAGGCAGTGTTGGAGGATAATAGACTAAAGGAGTTCATTGATAGCGATGTTCCTAAGCCGGGATCTAGTGATGCTGCATTACTTGACGCATGGCAAAAGAGGACAGAAAAGATGAGGAGAATTCTGTTGGAAGGTGTGAAGAACCATATTGTGTCTAGCCTTCATGCGAAATCCACTCCATTCTTAATGTGGATGGATTTGACAGACTTGTTCCAAAGCAGTAGTGACCAGAGGAAGTTGGCGCTTAAAGACAAGCTCAAAATAATAAAAATGGAGAAGGGCGACAATATTCCAAAATACCTCACGAAGTTTGTCCACTGCAAGGATGAACTGGGAAGTGTGGGGGTTAATGTTGATGAAGAATACTTCATGAGCTTGGGTCTCCTTGGGCTTCCGAAGAGTTGGCATAGCTACGAAGACTTTGTCAATGGACGGGAGAAACTGCCGGGATGGGAGTGACTTTGGTTGGATCTTGTGAAGGAGGAGATAAGGCGAGGTACCAGGGATGGATCTTCATCGAAGAATGAATATGAAGAGAATTTCGCTTTGGCTGCAAAATCAAGGAAAGTGAAGGGGAAGAAACATCCTTCAAAATCCGATGCTAAAGGCAAGAAGCAGGATTTATCCAAAGTGAAGTGTTTTCACTGTCACGAACATGGAAATTTCGCCACTAACTATCCACAGAAGAAAAAGAACAAGAAGGCTGCTGGATCTACAGCTAGAGAGGCCTTAGCCTCACAATTTGAGCTTGATTTCTCCTTGATCTATTTCTTGGTTTCAAGCTATATGGGATCGGTGTGGTATCTTGATAGTGGTGCGTCTTTCCATATGATGGGAGACAAAGAGTTATTTAGTGACTTGGAGGAGAAGGACCTCCAGATGCATATAGAGATGGGAAACGATGGTTGGTACAATGCGACTGGCATTGGGACCATTACCTTTGAGAGGGAGTCTGGTAATCCATTCTTGTTGAAGAATGTTATGCATGTTCCAGGTTTGAAGAAGAACTTGGTCTTCGTCGCAATCCTGGAAGATGGAGGTTATGATGTTGTTTTCCGTGAGGGAAAAGCCTTCCTTCGACATAAAACAATGGGTCAAACCAAGAATATAGGGGTTTGAATTAAGAATCTCTACAAGATGGAGGTAGATGGATGCGCTGCAATGGTGGGAAAAGTAGAAGAAGTGGTGAGCCGAGATGAGGGCGAATTATGGCACAGGAGATTGGGCGATCTTCACCATGTTTCTTTGAAGATTTTGCAGCATATTTCTACTAGACTTCCCAAGGGTACTCTTGCGCAGTCAGATCAGTGCAAGGGATGTACTATGGGTAAGTTTGTGAATACCGCCTTTCATGAGAAGGAGAACCATGCTTCGGTGATCCTGGAGAGAATTCACATAGACGTGTGTGGACCTTTCTCGGTTGCTTCAACAACAAAACACAGGTATTATGTTATATTTGTTGATGACTATTCTTGTAGATGCTGGATCTTCTTCATCCAGAAGAAGAGTGAAACATTCTCAAAGTTCTGTGAGTTCAAGGCATTGGTGGAGAAGGAGTTGGGGAAGCAAGTGAAAGCTCTACGGAGTGATATTGGTGGTGAATACATCTCGGGCGAATTCAAAGACTCATGTAGAAAAGAAGGAATTCGAAGAGAACTCATAGCGCCGCATAACCCACAGTAGAATGAGGTCGTGGAGAGAAAGAAAAGAATGATCATGGGTGCTGCACGAGCGATGTTGCATGACCAGGGCCTACCAATGCACTTGTGGGTGGAAGCATGCAACACTGCGGTTTATGTGCAAAACCGTTGTCCTCATAGAGTACTTGGCATGAGTACACCCGAAGAAGCTTTTACTAGTAAGAAGCCTGATATTTCTCATTTGAAGATTTTTGTCTCACTTGTTTACATTCATTTGATGAAGGACACCAGGAAGAAGCTGGAGCCGACTGTAGAAGTTGGGATATTTGTGGGGTACACAGAAACACCCCATAACTATCATGTGTATTTTCCAAATAGTCGGATGACTGTTGTGCAATGGGATATAAAATTCAATGAGGTGAAAGCCATGAAGTTGTCGCTTGAGAGGGAGCTACACTTGCATGCGGAGGAGAAACTTCTTGTTCCCAAAGATGAGCCTTTGGATGTGGATCAGCCACAGGAGGAGATTCATGGAGTGGAGGAGTCCACTCATGCAGAACCAAACATCAGACAAGGCAGAAAGTGTACCATAGAAGCTGAGAGACTAAAGCTTAATGCAGCACAGAATGTAGGAGTCCCTACATCACAACACAGACATAGAAAATCACCTGACCGATTTACTGGATACATGGCTCTTATGAGCAAGTGTATCGTGACAGAGCCATCTTCTTTTGAAGAAGCAGTGTAGGAGCCCACATGGGTAGATGCCATGGTGGAGGAGTATGACTCCATTGTCAGAAACAGTGCTTGGGAGATTGTTCCAAGGCCGGTGGGAAAATCAGTTGTAGGATCAAGATGGATCTACAACAATGTTACCGATGAAATAGGTAACCTCAATGTTACCTACTTTTTGAAATATCAAGAAAAACACCTGATTTTGAAAAAGTGGCGATGCAGAATCAAGAAAAAAAAATTTGAGCATGTTTTTGGCACTTTAATTTTTTTTCATTTTGTTTTTTTTTTTAATGAATTTTTTTTTTTTAAGTGGTGTTTTTTATGTTGATTTTGAATAGTGGTGGTGTATCATCACCAACGTTTTTTTTATAGGATTGATTTTGACACCATAAATTTTCTAATGTCTTCTTCTTCTCTGAGATGTTTATTTTTAAGTGCATTTATGTACTTGTGTTTTAAAAATAAAAAATATTTTTTTTTTAAATAAAAACTTGTAATGATATCTTCACTTTTTCACATACATAAAAGATGGCAAAAAGGTCAATATTCTAAAGTTTATATTTTCTACATGTTTATGTATTGTTACATAATTTTTCAATGCACATCAAAAAATTATCGCTAAAAAACCAATATTTTGAACCATATGACAAAAAAATACAATTTTTCAATATAAATACAATGCAAAAAATACACTTTTACAAAGTTTTTGTTGAAAAAAACATGTTAAATAAACTAATTTTTTTGGAGAATTTTAACAAAAAAACTTAAGAAAACAACATTTTTATTGAATTTTATGTCAAAAAATAATAGCAATCACATTTTTTTTTGCAAAAAAAAGGGTTGTTCTCATAAAATATCAAAATCTAAACATTACAAGTAAAACTGATTAATAGTTCTAAAAAATAAGCTTTGTTTGCAAGCATAACTTAAACATCATCAACAATATCAACTAATACATCTTCAACATCATCTAGAACAACATTGATGGCTTCTTCCACAACATTTTCTTCTTCATTTTGATCATCGCCGTCTTCTAATGGATCTTTCATGTCAGCAAATCTTCCAAAATGTCCCTTTCCAATCATTCCATATAATGGTGGTTGAGGTTCCTTTGCTTTTTTTGCCACACGTGATTCATTAAAATCTCCTTTCCTCAAACCAACTTCTTGCTTCGCATCTGGAAGGAATTTAAGAGCGTTAATTATTTGTTGAATAAATTTGCATTGAACTGGGTCTTTCTCAATGGCAATGCAATTTCTTCCTTTTAGTAGACAACATGCTAGTGTTGTACCTAATCATCAAGCACAAAAAAAATAAGTAAGAAAATTAGTATGGAGACATAAAAAGTAAAAAAGACAATATTAAATTTAAATTTGTATATTAAAACTTACCTGAACCTGAGAATAAATCCAAAACCCATTCTCCTTCATTTGAACATAGATCTATAAGATAGTTAATCAATGCTTGTTGTTTTTGATAAATTTTAACTATATCTCCTTTTGCATCTTTATCCTCATATGTTAGTTTTCTTACCACTGCATCATAAACCAATACTTGACTATGACTCTTCCCATCTACTCGATTCATAATAATATGCTTATAGCTATCTTCTTTTGTCCAACATTCAACATGGATGAACTCACAATCATTTATAATAGGCTGATCTTCGAAAGAAACAATATTTGACTTTTGCCTGTAACATAACATAGTAAAACTTCAATTAAATTTTACATGAATAAAAAAATTTAGGAGGAATCAAACATACAATTTCAAAATTTTACCATGTAAGTTGCATCCTTGAGTTTGCTTTACCCTTGAAGCTTGTTAATAACATTGGAAACTGTGTGTCTGAATGAAATGTCACAAATCACCAAAGTGGTGATGTTGTCACTTCTTGAAAACTCGTAACCACTTTACTAAAAGCTTGATAAGTATATGGTTCTCTATCATATTCAATGTCTGGGAAATTGAAACCATGAGGAATATCTGCAATAACTAGGCCATATTCCCTTTTAGGTATTAGTGATGTAATGTCTTCACAGTCACCTTGTATTATTTGATATTGGACACTGTCGAGCCCATTCCAAATGTAATGATTAAGAGTAGGATCAAGTTCAACATTCATAAGACTCTTCCTTCTCATGTTCTCCATCTTAATTTTTTCAATAAAGCTTTTGAAAGTATCTGGTACTCCATTTCCATCCTTCTTCGACATCTTTAATGACATAAAAATATATATATAGATATGTATAAGTAATAAAATAAAAATAGTTAAAATATGAATAAAATAAATTTATAAATCAACATACCTTATTGAATGCAATAGAAAACTCTTTTAGTGTTGATGTAGAACTTGCTTCTGGGTAGTTGCGTACAACATCATCCCAACTGTCTTCATTCAACATTTTAACCATGTGTTCTTGTATTTTCATAAAAAATTTCTGACTGAATAAATCAAGTTAAAAACGTTAATATATTGACATGTATAACAAATTCTACCAACATCATTATGTTTTATTTAAAAGAAAATTATAATGAAAGAAATAATTCAAGAAACTTACTTTTGAAATTCTGCACACATTTCTTCCATTGATAATTCACTTGACTTCACATGTGCTAATAATGATTTGACTAATTTATCATCCTTCACACCTTGCATTGTTCTCCAAGGTGTAATAGTCATATCCTCTGGAAGCTGCTTCATTTCAGGATCCCCCTTACTGTTGGTACATATTATGGGTTTACTCTTTCTAACCTTCTGATTTTTTATGGAAATATTCTCCCACCGATAAAAAATCTCATCAATCAAATCCCATACCTCCCCAGTTCTAAATGCCAACTGCAAAATGTTATTTGTGCCTCTGAAGAGATTTGTATTCAATTTTCCATATTTTATTTTTTTTTCATCAATTTGATAACCTGTTTCCATTAAACATTCCTTTCAAAATGCTACGCTAACTTGTGTCTTATCCCCACGACATTTTTCTATGAATTCATTATGAATAAATCTGACCCTTTGGATGAAAGTCATTTTCATTTTGTACTCATTATCTGCATTATGATCCCATGCCAATAACTTTGATTCCATTTCTGTTAAGCCAGCGTAAATGATGCATTTCACTGTTTAAAAAAGATAGTTATTGGGATATTCTGCAATCAATTGTCTCTTAGCCTCTATTGAATGGTTCCCTCCAATTACATAATATTTATAATCAAAACATTTTGTCTTGTCAAATTCTTGTTTGTTGGGAACCTGACATGGATCGATAAGAACCACATAATCCACCACATGTGCATATGGATTGAACCTGAACAATGTTTTCAGATTATGTACATGTAGGTGATGGGCCTTTCTAATTTGATATTGAGATTGTCCTTCATCTGGGCCATAAAATTGGTTAACATTAAGCTCAAATATTTGGCCACCAAGAATTAATTTATTCTTCCTCAACTCTTGTCGAATAGCATTTTGTTTTGTTTTAATAATGACATCCTCTAACTCAGCACCTAGTGTTATGATTTCTCTGCTTCCGTAAGAGCTTTCAATTTGTTCTTCACTGCTGCTCACAACCTTTACAGGTTCACCAATATTTGTTTTCCTAGTCTTATTGGATAACATATCAGTTTTTTTATAAACAAGCTCTCCTTCATGAGGTACAAAAGAGACATCTTTGGCAATTTTTCTTTTTGGTGTCTGATCTGTTTTCTCCTTTTGCACAATAGTTCTCATCTCCTCCTCACTAATTCTATCATAATTTTTTGTTTCATGTTCGACACCTTCAAAAGAAACATGTTTAAGTTTACTAGACTGACCCACCTTAGTGACACTTGGTTGATCCCCTCTTTGTACTGTTGCAGTGTCACGAGCTATTGCTCTTTGCTTCAATCTCCTTTCCTCTGCTTTGTCTTTGTGGAAAGTTTTGATCACATCCATAACATTTGGCACCAACATATAAATACCATCAAACATGTTTGAAAGACTCGAAACAAAATCCTATGAAACAAAATAAAACATGTCAATGATCAATAATTTATAAAAAATTGATTCATCCTTACAATAATGCATAGAGGAAATAAAAATAAGCATACTTACAATGTTATTTGCAATGTTGCTTGCTATTTCCTCAGAAAACTTTGAAGTTGTTTCATTTGTGTCATACTTGATGATTGATAGACGATATCTAACCTTCTCACATATCTGAGCCTTCTTTGCAAGAACATAAATAATGTTTGTATTTGGGACCATACATATGTCTCGTACTCTGCCCATCACATCATATGGCTCATTTAAGTCAATCATACCACAAATCAGATAGATGTGTATATCAGCCTCTGTTTCACTGTCTTCAAGATACCATGAGAAATTGGTTTTATCTATTTCCTCGGCGTTCTTCCAATCAGAAATAAGCTTTAATGAACCTTGTGCCCCACTTGCTTGACTTTTATTAGTGTCTGCAACAATATCCTTATTGCGTCCAACAGTGTCCATAGTGCGTCCAGCTGCAACTTTAGATTTGGGAGTTGTATCCATAGTGCGTCGAGCTGCAGCTGTAGATTTGGGAGCTGCTGCCATAGATTTGGGAGCTGCTGCCGTAGATTTGGGAGTTGCTGCCCTAGGTGCAGAAACATTCACAGAAATATTTTTTGATGCCATTTTCCTGATATATATATATATATATATATATATATATTAGTTAATGGAAAAATATTGCGGATAAAATAAATTTAATAAACAAAATTTATTTCTAAAACTAAATAGTTTGAAATTAAAGCAGTAAAATTAACTATAAAAAATTTCATTTAAAAACAAAATATTATAAATCATATGTATATATATCTATATAATATGTTTTGAATACATTTTATAAAAAATTTAAAAATGTGTTTAAAAAAAATAAACTAGTATTTTCAAACTTCAGTTTTTGTTAAATATTAAAAAAAAAAGAAGAAGAAGTTACTAACTATTTATAACAAATGTTATAATATTATATATTTTTTTATTTTTTTAATTGCATTGTTATATAGTTTTTTTTTAATTATTTTATTATATTTTTATATTAAAACAAATGTTTTTTTTTTTTTTAAATTTATTATATTGTATTTTTTTTTATTATATAATGTTTAAAAACAAAACATAAATGTTGTTTAATGATTTTTTTTTTCATATATATATATATATATATATATATATATATATATATATATATATATTTATTTGTTATATTTTGAAAATTTTAACAATTATTATTTAACAATATTTTTATTATATATATATATATATAACAATGTTTCTATAAACTTTTAATTGTTTTATTAAAACAAATTATTTAAAAAAAAAAATTTAAGAACAAAAAAAAAAAAAAATCAAAATTATAAAATGTTTTGTTAAAACAAATTATTAAAAAAAAAAATTTTAAAAAATTAAATTTTTTTAATTAAAAAAAAAAAATTAAAAATAATCGTGGCCGTTGGCGGCGCGCGGCCCGCCCGTTGGGCGCCGGGGGCCGGCCGGGCGGCGCCACGGGGGCGGCCCAGCCCGCCTCCCGGCTCCCCCCTGGCCGAGGGCCGATTCCGGGAATCGGCCCTCGGCCGGGGGGGAGCCGGGAGGCGGGCTGGGCTGCCCCCGTGGCACCGCCCGGCCGGCCACCGGCGCCCAATAACAAATATAATAAAATATTAATATATAATATAATATTAATATATAATTTTTTTTATATTTATAATGTTTTAATAATATAAATATAATTATTAAAACATTATTTATTAATAAAAAAAAATGTTAAAAATATCAAAATATAACAAATGAAAAAAAAAACAATATAATAAATTAAAAAAAAAAAACTATATCACAATACAATTATAAAAAAAAAAATATATATATATATATATATATAACAAAACAATAAAAAAATTAAATATTTAAAATTAAAAAGAATAAAACAAAGATTTAAAATTTAAAAAATAAAATAAAATAGAATATAAAATAAAAAAATTCTCAAAAAAAAAAAAAAAAAAAATTAAATAATGAAATCACAGATATATTTATGATAAAAAAAAACAAATAAAAAATGTTATAATACTACTTTTTTTTTTTATGTGCATGGTCGTTTTATGGATTTTTCTGTCTAAATTAACCTATAAGTCTTAAAAAATAAAAATAATCTAAATTTTTGTTCTTAAAACCCTAAAAAATTTAGTTTTTTTGCATTTTCTTCACTAAAAAAATATAAAAAAATCAAGGTTTTTGAACCTAAAAACCTTTAAAAAGTAGTTTTTGGACACAAAAAAACTATAGAAAAACAAATTTTCCCCAAAATCGTCTTTAAATTGATAGAATAGAAGGAAAACTAACCTTTGAAATGCAAAAAGCTGCTGTCACCAATGCCAACACAACGCGTCCACAAAATTACGAATAGCAACACAATGCCTTCACGAAGTTACCAATGCCAATGCAACACCTCCACAAAATTACCAATAGCGACACAACGCTTCCAATGCCAATGCAATGTATCCACGAAGTTACCAATGCCAACGCAACACCTCCAGAAATTTGCTCTAACAAATACCAGAAAACTTGATGTGATGTGATGAATAAAAAGAATCATTCCTTTTAAATAGCGTATATTGTCTGATTGGTTTACTGTTTAACGAATGTGGGATTAAAATTTCAAATTTCAAATATTTAGATTTAGTTTATTATAGTTCATACTATAGTTAAAATACTTATTATTTGCATGTAGTTATCATAATTAATATTTTATTTAATATTTACATGTACCGAATGTTGAATAATTCAAATATAATCTCAGATTAAAAATTAAAATATGAAATACTTACATGTAGTTAATTATATTTAATATTATAGATAAAATAGTTAATATTTGCATTTAGTTATCATAGTTACTATTTACATGTAATCAATGTTTAAAAGCATGGGATTAAATTTTAAAATCTAAAATATGTACATGTAGTTAATTATAGTTTAAATAGTTAATATTTACATGTTGTTATTTTTGTAAATATTTACATGTAGGCAATCTTAAACCATTCAAATAAGAAAATTATTTTAGTTTCGAAGACATGCATGAAAGGAATATTTTGTGGATATTTTGAATAGAAAGTATGGTGAAATATTTGAAGACCAACAATTTATTAATAAATTTTGAAATATATTTTAGATGAATATAATGTAAGTTTAAAATTTAAAATTTAAAATATTTACATGTAGTCATTATAGTTAAAATAGTTAATACTTGCATGTAAGTATTATAGTAATATTATAGTTAATACTTACATCTAGTCAATGTTAAATCATTCAAATAAAAACATTATTTTAGTTTGGAAGGCATCCATGATAGAAATATTTTGTGGATATTTTGAATATAAATATCGATAAAATATTTCAACATAAATAGTTTATTAAAAAAAATGTTAAATACATTTTTTGATTAATATTTGTACCAAATATATGAAATGAAAATTTTGGAGGGAAAGTTTTTCGCGAAATTTTTTGGAGGGAAATTTTGGAGGGAAATTTTTTCGTGAATTTTTTTGGAGGGAAAATTTGGAGGGAAATTTTCAGTCTTTAAGCTATATATTGTAAGTGGGAGAGGAATTTGTATCATTCAACCTATTCTTGTTGAAAGCCATGGTTTCTTCTGATAGCGAAGTTTTTCTTTCTAGAACATCAACATCTTCGTCACGCAACAACTCTATTCAAAGTGATGAATATAACGGGAGTTCGTTCACCATGAATAGAGAGTCAAAAAATCGACTTGGTCGTTATCCTAAAGATGATGAGAACAAAATTGATGAGGTGCAGCAAAATGAAATTTCTGTAAATCGAGCGCTAGTTATACCACTTACTCTTAATCCTAAGGATTATGAAAGCAACAGTGATGAAGGGCATGATGAAGAAATTCCAGAGTCAAAAATTTCACTTCGTCCTAATCCCAAGGATTATGAGGACACCATTGATAAAGAGGGAGATGAAGAATATCCACTTCAGCTTAATCCTAAGTATTATGTGAGAACAACAAATGAAGAGGGGAATGAAGAATCTGTAGAGTCAAAATATCCACTCTGTCCTAATCCTGAGGAGTATGCCAGCATCACTGATGAAAAGGGGGATGTAAAATTTCCAGAGTCAAAATATCAAATTTGTCCTAATCATAAGGATTATGCGCGCACCACTGATGAAGAGGGGAATGATAATGTTTCAGAGTCAAAACATCCACTTCGTCCCAATCCTAAGGATTATGCCAGCACCACTGATGAAGAGGGAAATGAAAAATTTACAGCGTCAAAATTTCCACTTTGTCCTAATCCTAAGGATTATGCAAGCACCACTGATGAAGAGGGGGATGAAAAAATTCCAGAGTCAGAATTTCCACTTCGTCTTAATTCTAAGGATTATTTCAGCACCATAGATGAAGAGGGGAATGAGGAATTTGCAAAGTCAAAATATGCACTTCATCCTAATCCTAAGGAATATGTCAGCACCACTGAGGAAGAGGGGAATGAAGAATTTGCAGCGTCAAAATATCCACTTCGTCCTAATCCTAAGGATTATGCCAGCACCACTGATGAAGATGGGGATGAATTTCCAAAGCTAAAATTTTCACTTCATCCTAATCATAATGATTATAATTTAACCACTGATGAAGGGGGGGATGAAGAATTTCCAATAAATATAGATTCAAGGCATTCACTTATTCCTAATCCTAAGGATTATGAGAGCTTTAGTGAGGAAGGGAAGGGACAGGATGAAGAAATTCTAGTGAATACAAATTCAAAGCTCCCACTTATGCCTAATCCCAAGGATTATGAGAGCGCCACTGAGGAAGGGGAGGATGAATAGTTTCTTGCAAATGATAATTTTAGAGGCACAGATCTGAATATTGCATTTTCTCCAAGTGACCATTTCAAAGACACTCATGGTGATGAAGAATTGAATCCTCCCAGGGAAGAATTTGAAAGCATGGGTCAAGATGGTGAAGAATTTCTTTTGAGTCGGGGTTACAAAAGTGTCGATGATTCTTGTGAAATGTTTTCTTCAACTGATGATGGTAAAGAAAATTTTCCACACTGCAATGATGTTGATGAATTTCTTAACTATGTTGAGGATGATGATAGTGGGGATAATATTCCTTCTAATGGTGATGAAACTACTTTTACAAAGAATGATGGAATGATGAAGCCGTTGCAAGCAAATATTGCAACTAGGAGTAGGAGTAGACCTTTTCATATCAATCAAAGGCATTCCAGTTATACAAGGGCGAGGACAAAATATCTCACGACAAAAAGTTCTATCGTTCATTTGATTTCAAGTGCATGTTGTCGAAGGGATTGCTTGAAAAATATGGATTTCAACTTTGCTTTGGAGAAAAGGAAAACATATATGTCAATGAATAAAAGCATGCAAAATTCATATATAGTGGGTTGCATGCAATCTACACTAGCAGGTTATGATTATCATATTGGGAATGTATTGCTTTGCAGAAAGGCGTTCAAAATGTTGTATTCAATTGGTAATTGTTGTTTGTCAAGAATCCAGGATAGATTGGAAAATGACCCCACATATTATTCAGAAGCACGTTATAAACGGGAGGTGGAGCTGTTTGCAAATACTGCTAAGACATGGATGAAAGACTTCTTTTCAAATCATGGAGAGTGTATGCCAAATAAAGACACAATACATATTCCAGATAATTTCTCGAGATGCAAAATATTCATGTTATACAAAGATTATGCAGAAGCTGTTGAAGGAATTGGTAATTTTATTACATATTCTTATTTTACAAGGATATGGAAAACTGAATTCAACAATGTTCGTATTTCTAAGAAGACAAGGATGGGGATTTGCAGCACATGTGCTTCTCTTAAAGCAAAAAGAGATAAATGTCAAGGGGCAGAAAGAGGTATGTGTTCAAAACATTGTTTTTTAAAATTTGATACTTATCAACTATGAAAATATATTTATTCATATGTTTCTTTTATTTTATGTACAGATTCCGTTGTCAAAGAACTTCAAGACCATTGCAATCAGCAAACAAGTGAAATACAAAAGTTGTATAAACATCGAAAGAAGTGTTATGATCATCCAAATAAATATCTGGGATTGATAATTGATGGTATGGACCAAAAGAAAACACTTCTTCCACATTTTTTCCGCACGCCAAAAAAATTACAGGAGGAAAATTTCATTCAATTTCACTTGGTTGGTTGTATGGTATTTAATGAGAAGATGTTTCCAAGAGTTTTCTTCACAACTCCAAATATTCACAATGATGAAAATCTGACCATAACTATAATCCATGATGTGGTTACTCATTGGTCTGGGATTCTTCTTGAAGTTTTGTATTTACAATTAGACAACACAAGTCGTGAGAACAAAAATCAAGTTCTTTTTGGGTATCTAAACGTGCTCGTTAAATTGGAGATTTTTAAAAAGATAAAGGTTGGTTTCCTTCTTGTTGGGCATACTCATGATCATATTGATCAAATGTTCAGTCGTTTTTCAGTAACATTGAGGAGGAAAGGTGTTGGGAGCCTGCCATCCTTAATTGAATGTATTAAGAAATCGTACATTCCAGAGCCTGTTTTTCATGTGTTGGAAGAAACTATTGACATGCGAAGGTTTATTTTTGGATCGCATGGTGAGGAGAAATGCATTGAACAAATTAACGACATTAGCTTCCAGCATCAATTTCGTATCAAAAAAATTGATGGGATAACACTTATATGGGGCAAGAAGTATTCAATTATTGAAGAATGGGGACCATCATCAGGTTTAGCATTTTTGAAGTTCATTCCAGAGCGTCCAATGTTTTCATCAAAGATATTGTTATTACAGTCAGTTTCCGAACTCCATAATGCACGAAGGCAAAAGAGAGAGATAAATTATTTTGAATGTCTAGAGGAAATTAAAAGATGTATTAGAGATACATATGAATACTTCGATGTTGTTGATTCAGTTTGGTGGGAGTCTTTTTTCAGTAATCAAAGTGATATGATTTCAAGATCAGTAAATGAGGATACGCTTTTTAAGACTCCTTTTTTTTGGCCACAAAATATGCCAAATGAACATGAACATCAGGAAACACACAATGTTGAACAACAATAGCCTCAAGCTATTATTAATTCCCCACAGGTAGAGGAAATAGAAATCTATATTGGTTCTAGAAGATCACGTGCACAACATGAAGCCATGGAAGACCTTTACAGGGGTTCTGTGCAGGATCTTAAGGAGGGTTGCATGATAGCAGTGTTAGCATATGAAGATCCACTTGGCTATCCATTCTAGATTGCCAAGGTTATAAAGGTCATTAATGAAAATGAAGAGATTACAGCTGTTGATGTACATTGGTATGCCACAAGTACCCACCCTTTCAATGGTGTGTACAAGCCAGAGATGGTAGTGGAAAAAAGAATTGGAAGAAAGAGAAAAAGAAAGGGCACAAATATACATCGTCGCCGCATAGATGTCTTAAAATTGGAGGATGTTGACATACTTGTGTATGAATTCAACTTGACAAAGAGAGGAACTCTTCGGTTGCGGACCATAAATATTTTGAAGAAATTGCTACCAGAACAATTACTGTTGAAATGGGACTATGCAGAATGTAGACGTAGATCTACAAGACTTTTGAACTTTGAAATGGTGGGCATGCATGTTGACTCAGATGGAGCACTAGTTGATGAAAGAGAAGAATATGGATCATCTTCATCTGCATCGAGCCATTCATCTGAAGATGTAGATTATGATGGTGTGCCAGAACCTATGGCTAATTTTGAATAACTATCTAAGACACTTTTATGTAATTGATGTTTGCATGGTAACTTGAAATAAATTTTTTTACTTCCATCTCATTTTTCATGAAGTTCTGAGACATTTCTATGTTTGTTGGATTATATGTTTTAATTATGAAGAATTAATTTCTTTAGAATATCGACAATGTAACAATGAATTACAAAAATAATTTATGTTATATTCAATGTACCAATGTTGATATTTTAATTATAAGTAAAATAGAAAATAGAAACTAATGTTGAATTTTTAGATTATGCAGTGATATTACCATGATTTTATGTATTGTTACCATTTGGTATAAGATACTTTTAAAAGTTTTAATAATTATATGCGTCATTGAAACATAACACTTTGTTTTGATGCTTGATTTTTAGGTTTTGTTTGAAATTATATTTAAATTTGTCTTATGCTAAGATTTGAAAAAAGATAAGTTTTTATTCTTTAAAATTAAAATTACTCTTACTTGTTTCTGTTCAATGATAATTTTTTCATTTACTTGATCATTTTTTTAAATTGTTAAGTCTTATAATTTCTCCATAATTTCGTTGTTCAAGTATGTTGAACACTTAATATTGAAAAACTTTAGATTTACAACTTGTCATTAAGGTTTTTATGCGCTACCAAATTTTATCTTTAAGGTTATGGTTGACAATAATTACAATTTTGGGGTTGTTTAAAGTCAAGATATTTTATGTTTAACAACATGGATGAAAATTGTTTGAAATGATAAGCCCTTCAGACATGTATTCGTTTATCTTTAACATCATCTATCAAAAATGTTAGAAATTTACATTTTTAAAAAATGTCCTAATATGTTGTCTTTAATTCCATTGTTACAAGTGTCAAAATTATGACACAATTTTTTTTTTTTGTTATTCCAGCATCAACTGGTTTTGTTTTGAGGGTGTTTTTTCAATCCTTTTTTCAACAAACAATTTTGTTTTTAGCATAATTTTATAAAATGTTGAAATTTGACCTTAAAAAAAAAACAAGTGCATTCTGGAAGACACACTTTTTTTTTGGGGGGTGTTTTTTCATGTTTTTTGAGACTTTTTGGGCTAGAGTTCCCGTTTTGAGGTCAGGTTACCTATTTGATCAGTAATAGTGTTCTACAAGGTAAAGAAAGATACTGATGGGAGTGTTGAGAAGTATAAGGCAAGATTTGTTGCTCGAGGCTTCTCACAAATTGAGGGGATTGACTATGAAGAAACCTTTGCACCCGTCGCACAATATTCTTCCATACAGACCATCCTTTCTCTCTCAGTACAGATGGGTTGGCACATTCATCAGACAGATGTGAAGACTATGTTCCTTAATGAGATCATTGAGGAAAAGGTGTACATTTAACATCCTGAAGGATTTGAGAGCACCAAAAGAGCGTTGTATGGGCTGAAACAAACACCCCGTGCTTGGTACACTCGGATTTATAGCTATTTCACTGGACTTGGCTTCACCAAGAGTGAGGCGGATGAAAACCTGTACCAGATTGTGGTTGAGGGTAATATTTTAATCATTGTACTTTATGTTGATGATTTAATACTAACAGGTGATGAGCAGTTGATACACTCATGCAAGGAAGATCTTGTAAAGGAGTTTGAGATGAAGGACTTGGGCCTCCTTCATTATTTCCTTGCATTGGAAATATGGAAACGGGAAGGTGAACTGTTTTTGTCTCAAGGAAAGTATGCCCTGGAGATACTGGAGAAGTTTCACATGTAAGGCTACAAGCCTATCGACACTCCTCTTCCAGGAAATTGGAAGAAAGAGGATGCTACATCGGTAGAGGTAGTGGATGCCACTGTTTATCAAGAGTTGGTGGGTTTGCTCATGTATTTAATCAATACAATACCTAACATATGCTATGCGGTGAACTAGATTTCACAAGCGATGGTTAAGCCTACCAAGCTCTTTTGGAAGGTAGGCAAGCATGTCTTGAGATATCTCAAGGGCACATTTGAGTATGGTTTATGGTACAAACAGATGGATGAGGTGAAGTTGCATGGCTTCACGAATGTAGATTGGGCACGAAGCCCAATAGACAGAAAGAGCACATCAGGAGGGATTTTCAGTATCAGATCTACGACAGTTTCTTGGTACAACAAGAAACAAAGATCCGTGGCACTTAGTTCAGCGGAAGTGGAACACATGGCAGCAAGTCAAGCTGCATGTGAGGCTATCTGGATGAGAAAGATTCTCGTTGGTTTGTTCGGTTCACATTTAAATCCCACAATGATACATTGTGATAATCAGAGTTGCATTAAACTCTCGGTTAATCCTGTGTTTCATGATAGATCTAAACATATTGATATCTAGTATCATCATATTAGAGATTGTGTGCAACGGAAGATCTTGTTGCTTCAGTACATTCCTACAAAGGATCAGGATGCAGATATTTTGACGAAGACACTCACCAGGAGCAAATTCAAATACCATAGATGCAGGATTGGGGTGAAGGATAATCCCTATATTGTTGAGAGGGAGTGTTGAGATTCAACCATAGGACGAGCTTAGTGAAAAGAGTCGCCTTCACTAAGTGGGCCCGCAGGCTATTTTTGGCGCAAGTCTATTTTTAGACATGATGATCATATTTCAAAAGTTGCAGGATGCTATTTGTGGATGGTTTATCAAGTTGGAAAGATAGATGAAATTATATTTTTAGAATATTGGGTGAAGTCTATTTATAGATCGCTGATCTAAAAATAGATGCATTCGATTATTATTAGCTCTTAATAATAATCAGACACTAAACAACAACTTATTCTCTTGGAGCACTTCAGTTCAGTGCACAGATGTGGCACATCAGTGGACTGAGGGAATTACACAATTCCCAAGGGTTTACTGGAGCTAATGCATGGAGGACTCAGTTAGAACTCAAGTGGCAGAGTTATGACACAGTTGGAAGAAGTAGTTATGGAGTTGTATTTAGTTTAACTTAGTTAGACTCAGTTGAGCTAGTTGTATCTAGTCTAACTAATTGATACACTAGTGAGAGTGGAGTGAATTAATTAGTTAATTAGTTCAAAAATAATAACTCATTAATCAACTGAACAATACAACAGTTAACTACAGTGCATGGCAGTTTCAGTGGAGACCCAGTGGAGAGATAGGTGAAAGAGCAAGATAGACTATCTGTTGTGACTATAGTGATGCATTGATTGCATCACACACACATTGGAGTTGCCAATGAGGATGCGCAGTCAAGGCTAGGGTAATTCAAATTCATTCAGAGCTATTCTTCAGCAGGGATTGCATAGTGGAGGCAGGCTAGGAGGAGGCAAATATCAATGCATGGATTTTCAAGATTGGTCCTGATTAGTGTATGATGATTGTACTGTACCGAGAGCTTGATAAGCTTTGTATGAGGATTGTCATATGATTCCATGATACATAATATATAGTTGGGGTTTTCAGCTTCTGGCTTTCCCGGTTAGAAACTATGTTATGTGCGATTGATTATTTTTGTTTATGCTTCACATGTGTGTGCAATTAATTTTTCCGCAAAAGATTAACAAGTGTGATTGATTCGGTATTATGCAAAAAGTTAAATAGTGTGAGATCAGGTGAATCAAGGACATATGCATGCTTAGTGCATATAATTTCTACACTTATTTTGTTTGAATCACACCTCACCAATGTCTGGTATACCTATTTCTTTGGAAATGATCTCAGATGAGAGCTCAAATTGTACTCCTGCCAGATTGACTTGATGGTTTTGCAAGCTATAGAGGAATAATCTAGTTAAGTTTGCATGGCTTCTTACTTGCTTGACCTTCTCAAAAAATCTGTAGCACCCTACATCCTGGAAGCATGAAAGGATCATAAGAGATGAAGTGAGTGGATTGGTGTCTAAGGGCTCAAATATTTTTTCTTTTCCTCCATGATGTTTTGGCTTGGTGGGAGTATGACTCTCATCACCACTAGTATGACTATCTCCCTATGACATGATGACTGGTCTAAAAACAGCAGTAGGGCCTTTGAACTTTTCTTGAGGGTTTTTGGGCAAACTAAGTGCTTTTAGTGGATTTAGGTCAACTCTTTGCAATATGAAAACTAAGGTGAAAATGATTTTTTTAGAGCTTGCACTTGGGGTTTAGAGGATAGCCTATAGTCACCCAATCTTATTTTTGCACTTTGCACTTATAACCAAATTCACTTGCAAACCTAACTCAAAAACTAAGAAATTGATATTTACATAGTCTAGGGTTTGGTCTAGTTTTGACTATGGATGACTTCCTTGTCTTTAGAAAAAGGAGAGCTTGGGAGGAGAAAGAGTTTTACCAACCTTAGACTGTGCTTGCAAAATTTTTGAAGCCGAAATTTTGGACTTTGGAGCTCTTTGAGAAAAGCTGTAAAACTCTGGCCGGACCATAGCGCCAAGCCAGGTGCACAGCGCTGGGCCGTGAGTACGTAGCGTAGTGTATTTTTACACTTCTTTCCTCCCTCCTGTGTGTAGCACCGGAGGCCAGGTGCATAGCACCGGCCTCTGTGCATAGTGCCCGAAATTTTTCACAGTTTGGCCTGAAAATCGAAAAAAAAATCTCCCAACAGCTTCTTCTTTTCAGAAATGGAAAATGATGTGTGGGAAAAGGTTCAAGTGGACTTTTATACTTGATTTGAAAAGAAAATTTTTAAAAGACCATACCCACTTTTGCAAAGTTAATGTCTCCTATCTTTTAGTGTGCTTTTGACTAATATTTGCTGTGAACACCCTTATGACATTTTTTGGAAAAAACGTTTACTTATGCCTTTGTCATCTTGGTGGAACAATATTTTTGACATGGAGGCCTTTGTTGGGAGTCTATCACTAAGAAGCATTTCGAGGTTAAACTTTGACTTTTTAGGCTTGTTTTGACAATAACTTATTTCTAACTTTTTAGTTAAAAAAAAATCTGTTTTTTTTTTTTTTTTACCCTTTGGTAAAATGATCTTCTTTAAAATGATACTCTTTGTCCTTTCTTCTCTTAGTGCAGGTGAAAAAATGCTATTTTTGGCAAAACCCTAAGGAGGAGGCTTCTGTCCTTGAAATCTCTGAGATGTTTCTTTGCTTGTCACCACTTTTTTGTTAATCTACCAAACAAACCCTAATACTCTTTTACCTATAGGCCTGTTGCTTTTGTCTTGTTTGTGTCTGCCTCCTGGTGATGATTATATCTTATTACCTTGCCTCTTCTTATTGCTAGTGGCCACCTTGGCTATTCATTATAGAAATGTGAACAAGGGCAACTATCCCTTGCAGGATTTGAGCTCTAAGCCAAGGAGGCTTTTCTTGAATGGCTTTGAATCAAATTGATTGATTTTATTCCTCTTTGAGTAAAATATCCTCATATAGGAAGGCATAACTTGTAGGGCACCAAATTCATCCTATGACTTAGTGGAACCTTAGGTGACCTAATGGGGACATTTTTGACTTGGACTTTGGACAGATATTTAGACTTAGGGATCACCAAGTACAAGATAGGACTTATGATAAGCTTAGTGTGTTTTGAAGACCTAGGATCTAGCATACTTGACTATCCAAAGGGTCTGTAGAGACAATCAGTGTCTGAGAATATTATGGAAGAGACAACAAGGCTATATGATTGGTAGGTTTGAATAGTATTGGGGAATCCTGTAGGTAAGAAAAACAGAGGATTTGGGCCAAAAGGCAAGACACGGTGAAAAATGGGTGACAGTTGGGGTTAAAATAAATGGCTTGAGCCCATGATGGGTCTTCCAGGAGTGGTGAGCTAGTCATGACTAGATAGGAAGATGAAATAGCGAAAGTTTTACCTCAGGATAATGAAGGCAGTGAGATTTCTAGAACTCACAATATTTATGAATTTTGTTTCCATAAATCTAGGATCACTACTTAGTCATCTTCAGATAGTGAAAATTATGGATAACTAATAGTGGCTCCACTTGGGGAGGGAAGCTCCTTCTCAGGAGGTGTCCAGAACTTCAGATTTTCTGGCTTTTTGAGATCAGTGCCTTTTCCATTGGGCAGATGTGCTCTTTCTTCATTTTTTGATGTTTGTTTTGAGTCTATAATATCTGAGATCTGATAAGAAATGATTCATATCAGCATCATTTCTACCTACCTAATCTACTTTCCTAACATTTTTTCTTTCTTGGGTGCACTTGAACTGGCAAACCCTTGACATTTCTCTTTTTGGAAACAAAAATCAAACTATCTAATTGTACCCCAATTTCTTCCAAGAGTTCAGATTAGGCTGATGAACTCTTTTTATTTTCTACCTAATCTACTCATTTTTCAAGATTAAGTTGTTTGACAAACTTTATTCTCTATCCTACTAACATGAAATTGAAAGCATGGTAAATCAAGATTAGACAATCTGACTCACCATGAGTTGTGGCATGGAAACAAGCTGCACACAAGTGTTATTTTTTTACAGACAAAGCTCAGGAAACATGAGGGCAATATGTGCCATTTGTTTCACATCCCCATTTTCCTCTTTGGTTTTGATTTGGGTATGTGGAACCAACATCTCTCATTCCTAATCTATCTTTTGAAAAATCAAACTTGAAATTTTTTTTTGACCTACTATTTTTCACTAACTTATCAACCATAAATTTAAAACATGTTTAGCCATGATTAGGCTGCATGACTGAACAAGGCATTTTGAAATAAGCAGTGGCATTTATACTTGCACACTTTCATCATTATTATCTTTTAGGTATGGGGCTGCACCTCTCTTTCAAAATCTACCCTCTTTTCTTTTTATATTGTTTTTGTGATTTTTCTTTTCATCAAGCAGTGGTATGTACAATGAATGAGAAAAAAAAACTAGGTTTTTTGAAAAAATTAATGTTTAAGCATCCTCCCATTTATCGGACCTCCAAACATTTCAGTTCCATCAAGCTCTTGCAAAAAGAAAGCATTGTTGCCTCTAACTGACTGAATGATGTAAGGGCCTTTCCATAGATTTTCAAACTTGCCATGTTTGCCCTTGTCTTCCCTTCTTGAATCTGATTTCAGAACCATGTCTCCAATCTAGAAATCATTTTCTTTGGTTCTCCTATCTAATATTTTCTTGATATTTTCCTGTATAGCTTGTGTCCTTTTGTAAACTTCCTCCCTTGACTGCTGCAAATGAATGGTTTGGTTCAGCCTCCTCTACATGTCATTCTCTTCTGATTGTACTTCTTGAAGAAGCTTCATGACTGGAAATCCCAAAGAGGTGGGGAAAACTGCATCCATGCCATACAATAATTGATAGGGAGACATAACAATAGATTTCTTGGTGGTTAGTCTATCAGCCCATAGTGCATGCACTAGTTTGCTATGCCATGCTTTTTTATTTTGTTTTAAGAGCTTCTTAATGATGTTTACCAAGCTCTTGTTAGAGGACTCAGCTAGTCCATTACCTTGTGGGTAATAAGCAGTGGAGTGACCTAGGGTGATGCGATATTTATAGAAAAATTCCACCATTTTCTTAGATGTAAAGGCAACAACGTTATCGGTGATGATCTTCTTAGGAAAACCAAACCTGGACAAGATGTTGGTTTGAAGGAATTTGATGATGACTGAGTCAGTGGCATTTCTAAATGGGATGGCTTCTATCCACTTGGTGAAATAATCAGTGGCAGTGAGGATCCACTTATGTTGGGTAGATGAAGTAGGATGGATCTCTCCTATGGAGTCCAAACCCCACTGCTGAAAATGGGCTTCAACACTGATGGGGTGCAAGGGTAAATGTAGGAGCTTTATTTTTCCATCAAAGATTTGGTATTTATGGCAAGTCATGACTAGTTTGTGAGTATCAGAAAATAGGGTAGGCCAATAGTAGCCAGCTCTAAGGATATTCTTGGTTGTGGTCTTCCAATAGAGGTGACCCCCACATTCTCCCTCATGTAATTCATGCATGATTTTCTCTGCATCATCTTCAAGCAAACAGTTAAGTAGCAAACCAGCAAAACTCTTCCAGTACAATACTCCATCTAAAATGCAAAAATTTAATGCTTTTTGTTTTAAGAATCTAGCTTTGGTTTTTGAAAAAGAAGGGGAAGCATTGAGATAAAGAAGCACATAAATAATATCAGCATACCAAGGTGAATTTAAAAACATTTCTTCAATGTATGGTGCTACACATTCTTCAGTTTATTCTAACATACCAACCATATTCATGTCTAAAGCTTGGAAATTTGAGTCAGCCATAAGTTTTGCAAGTCCTTGTCCTTTAATCAATTTAGTGGGTCTGATTTCTAAATCATATTCTAAAATGGTAGCAATCCACTTGCCCCTTTTACCATCAGGGTGTTGATTAAGTATGTCTTTGACAACTGTGTGTGGGACAAAGGCTATGACATGTGAATGCAAAATATAAACTCTAAAATCCTTCAAAGCTTTGATTAAGGAAAAGGCTTGTTTCTCCATAATGTTATAATTTAGAGGGGCATCCCTTAAGGCTTTGCTGAAGAAAGCTATGGGCTGCTCTTGCCCCATGATGTTCTTTTGCAACAATACTGCTACCACAGTATGTTCAGAGGCAAAGGAGAAAATGTAAAAGTCCTTGGTGAAGTCAGGGCTGATTAAGATTGGTGTTTGTGTGAGTGCTTGTTTTACCGGCTCAAAAGATTGTTTTGCTTCCATATTCCACTTCACTCCTACTTCCTTTTTCAACATATTTGTGATATTTCTTAGGAGATCAGCAAGGTTAGGGATGAATCTTCTTAGGAAGTTAATCTTTCCAATGAAAGATTGTAGCTCTTTAATGTTTCTAGGATGGCTGATTTGTAAGATGCCTTCTATTATTTTGGGATCTATCTTGATTCCTTCCTCAGAGATGATGTGACTTAAGAGTTTTCCTTCCTGAAGGCCAAACAAAGTTTTCTTAGGATTTAGGGACAGGCCATACTTTCTACATTTTTCAAAGACTTTTCTCAAGTGGACTAAGTGCTCTTCATCAGTCTTAGAGTAGACAGTGATGTCATCAAGATATATGACTATGAAGTAACCTATGTATTTTGAAAAAGATATGTCCATTTCCGTTTGGAAAGTAGCCACTACATTCATTAAACCAAATGGCATTTTAACATACATGACTGTACCCCAAGGTGTAGTGAAAGAAGTTTTGAGTTGGTCACTCGGAAAGACTAGAACTTGGTTATAACCTGAGAAGCCATCTAGTAATGAGATTATTTGTGAGCCAACTACTTTTTGGAGTATGTGATCCATTTTAGGCAAGGGGTAGTTGTCTTTCAAGGAGGCTTTGTTCAAATTTTTGAATTCAATACAAAGCCTAATTTCCCTGGTCTTCTTTCTAACTGACACAAGTTTGGACACCCATTCTGAGCATCAGATAGGGACTATGATCCTGGCATCATACATATTTTTAATTTCTTTCTCAACTGAAGGTAACAAGAGGGGGTTAATTCTTCTCAATTTTTGTTTAAATGGTTTCTGATTTTCTTTGAGAGGAATTTTATGTTGGATGATTTTGGTGTCATAGGATTTCAAGTCTTCATATCCCCAAGCAAACACATCTTTAAATTCTCTAACAAGCTCAATGTATTTTTGTTTTGTGTGAGGTGGGAGAGTTTTGGATAGGTTTATTATCTTGGGCTCTTTCATCCCTCCAATGTTACACTCTTCTATATTTGTTTCAGTGGATTCCATCTTGGGTTTTTTAGCTACATCATTAAAATCAAACAACTCTTCTAGTGGTGTAAGGCCTCTTGGAAAGGTGTCATCTTTGTACTGCAGAATTTCAAGTTCTCTTTGATCTAACTTATCAAATACTTATACAACACAAGGATTTTGAAGGTGGTTTATATCATCATCAAAGGGAAGCTCTGTTTTGGGAGTTTCATTTTCAGCAGAATTATTTCTTTCAAATCTTAAACTCTGTTTTGTGCTTGCAAAGTCATTTCTAGATTGCAGAAAATCATCTATTTGGTCAGCATTGTCAAACACTTGCCAATGGTTCAATTTGTCTGGTACAGTAGGCATGTTCTTTATTTTTATGAGGCATTGATTATTTTCATAAGGTAAAGAGAAATTGCTGGCACCAAAGGCAAGCTCATTGGCAAGGCAGTTTTGGGCCCTCGGGATGAAAGTGAGCTCATACTTCTCAAAGGTTTTGAGAAGGTCTAGGGAAACATTCCTATATTCCCTTAATATAGGGTTCTTGTTTGAATATTCTCCCTTGATTTGATTTATGATCAATTCTGAATCTCCTTGAACAAATATTTTCTTAGCTTTGAGGTCTTTGAGTAGGTGTAAACCAATAAGGAGAGCCTCATATTTTGCAACGTTGTTGGTGCATTGGAAATCTAGCCTATAGGAATGGCCTTCATTTCTGCTGTGGAACCAAACCCCTGCTCCTGAACTAGCCTTACCATAAGAGCCATCAAAGCTTATATGCCAAAGGGTGTCAATTTCAGTTTTGTCAATGTTCTGCACTTCGGGGCTGCTAGAGTTTTGGGTGTCATTTTCTTGGTCAGAGGATTGGCTTGGTTGGTCTGAGGGGCTTAGTTCTTTCTCCTTGTCATTCAATTGTTCACTTATGTCATTTTCATTATATAGGATGAAGGATTCAATGTATGAATGAATGGAATAAACCAGTGTGTTATTTGGCCTATCTATGTTATTCACAATGTATTTCATGTGGGATTCCCAGTATAATATCCTTGTTTGATTGAAAACTGGGATGGTGGAATAAGTCATGTCCATTTGAAGGCTTCCCTGGATTTTGTCCCCCCATGATCTAGATAAAAGCATGCCATACTTTGGGGGGATGTCAGCCACAACTATATCCATGACTAGACTCTTAGCAGGGATTTGTGCCAGATTGACACACAGATCCTTGATTAGGCCTAGACACTTGACCCTACTGGAATCAAAAGAGTACAAGTCTTTGTAGGGCTTTGTGATTTCTAAGCCCAATCTCTCCATCAAAACCTTTAACATGAGGTTGTGTGAGGCACCAAAGTCTAACATAGCATTATGCAAAATTTTGTCATGTATGTTCAGACTTACATAGAAGGGAGAGACAACTCCTTCTTGATATTTTCCCTCTACTTCAGGACCAAACAATAGCTCTGGTTTATCAACAGTTAAGTTTAATGTGTCGGTATCATTCCCTATATTTAACACTTTGAAAATCTGGGATCTATATACCTCTTGGGTTACCAACTTAGTGAGGGGTATGGTCATCTTGATTTTAGCATTCTCCCCCTCAAAGCTGAAAGGCGCAGGTGTCTTCGTTGTATTTACATTGACTTTATCAGCCATGAACTTTTCTACATTTTTGATTTTCTTATTCTAATTTGATGGCTTGTACAACAATGTTTTTTCAGGGCTACTAGTTGAAGTACTAGGGCAGCTTGAATCATTACTAGGTTGGCTAGTCTTTGGTTTGTTTATGTCAGCTTTCTTAGCCATAGTATTTGTGTTTTCTACTGTATTTTTAAGAATATGTTCAGAGTTATTTCTTACAACAGTGTTTGGCTGATTTGGTTTAGGAACATCTTGATTCTTTTTGCTTCTAAGGTCATATTGCCTATGGACTTCCATAATGGAATTCTAAAATCCTAGTCTATAGTCTTCGAAATATTCATATGATTTCTCATTTGGTTTTGAAGAAAGCATCCTTTGTTCTTCTTCGGTAAGGAATGTGTTGTCCTCATCATCCGAACCTATGACATTTACATGGTCTTCTTCCAACTGCTCAGGCTCTCTTTCATCTTCATCTACATAGTTTTCTTGGAAAGGAGGTCTAATTTGTTGGTCATTCTCTCTTTGTTTGACTTGAGGAGGGTCTCTTCTAAAATTTTGATTCCTATTCCTGTTTTGAAGATTGGCTTGATTTTCCCTAGGAGGTGTTCTCTCATTCAAACTGATTTTACCATCATTCTCTCCATTCTCCTCACTATGGAGTCAATTTTGGTGTCAGGAGAGGAGGGTGGAGATTTTGTGTCATCTTTATAATTCACCCTTTTTTCTGATCTCATCCTAGCCCTTTTCTCAATTAAATTTGCCTCTACACTCATAGCCCCTTTTTGCATGTCTTCAAGAGTTAGGTAATCTCTCTCCCTTAGTTGATAGGCCATATCAGTATCGAAGCCTTCGGGATATTTTAATAAGGTTAAGCCTTGAGGAGGTTTTATGTGAGGTGGGAGGGCATTGTAAACACTGTTAAATATAGTGGAGTAGTCATGAACACTTTCTCCTAGATTTATTTTAAGATTGTTATACTCAGAAAGAATTTGAAGGGGGTTTTTCTTGATTTCCCATTTGTTTACAAAGGTTTGGTAGAGGGTAGGGAGATCATGAATGTTGATGGGAGGTAAGTCTTTAAACCATTTCTTGGGTTCTCCCCCTAGGCTCTGAGAAAAAATACTCATTTTTATGGTTTCTTCTTCTATCTCCATGTAGTCAAAAGCATCACTAATTCTATCTACATGTTTTTGAGCAGTGATGGATTCAATCCCTAAGAAGTGAGGGATCTTGGGCTGATAGTCATTTGGCAAAGGTAATAGTGTTTGTTGTAGAGCCAGTGGAGCATACCAGGCTGCCATGATGGGAGGAAAAGGAAATAAGGGATGATTTACAAGGGGAGGATTTGTGAGAGGTGGAGTGGGATGGAGTGGGGTGGTTTGCATAGTGGTGGTATGGATGGGTGTGGCTGAGGTACTTGGACCGTAGAACTAATTTTGAGTGGATTTGAGATGAAAAGAGCTGAAGTGATGGAGAAGATGAAAGTCAGGTGGAGTGGAAGGAGAAGCTTCTCTACAGGAGCTTTGCTGCAAATCTATGGGGTCAAGGTCAGTTTGGTCAGCTCTACTTTGTGACTTGGTCCTGAACAGATTCTTGGTATGGTGCAAGTCAAACTGAGGATCTTGTGAAATTGTAAGGTGTCTTGGTGCAGAAATTGATCTATGAATGGTCCTAACAGTGGGTGAATTTCCAACTTTAGAAGTTTTCCACAAAATATTTTCTGGGTCATCAACTACGGTAGGAGGATTTGGGTCTGGGTGTGATCTGGTGTTGATCCTTCATGAATCCAGATCTCTTTACTCACACAAGGTATAACTAGGCCTTGAAAACTAATTTGGATTGTTTTGACACAATCCTAAAAAACAAACCTATGGGACCAGCGAGATGAACAAAAAGGCCTACTGGAGGCTAGTGGAGTCACCAAGTTGATGTTTTTTGAAAGAGGATATGTATACAATGGTCCACCACCAATTTTTGATAAAAATCAATCTAGGGAGTACTTTTGGGCTTTTTAATTTCTTTATGCAGCCTTAAGGTTTCAATGAGTAACCTTTAGCTGAGTCATTATCTTGCTAGGATGGTGAAGCAACTATTTTCTACTCTTGGCTTATGAGTTGATTTTTTAAGTCAAACTAGGGATGCATATGAGTCTGTAGAGTTTGTCAGGCTACTATGAACTCAGTCCCACCTTGATCACCATTATGTTAGGTCCCTGTAATTTTCTAGATTGATTGAGATACAAATGGACAGGGTAACATCAAACCAAGCTTTGAAATCCAAGGATCTAGCCTTCTTGGATTCGGAGAGGGATCTCTCTAGTAGGTGCAAAGATGTGAACTTGTTTGCTGATTAGGGTTGATTTTAGGCTAGATGTTAAGTGCAGGGTATTTTGATTGTTTTTGGTTGGGTATGATGCTCAGATAGATTTAGATAGAAAACATGGAATATTGTTAAGTCATTGGGCAATGGAGTCTAACAAGGTCATGATAGGTTCATCAATGGTTTCAAGAGAATTTACAGGGCAATTTTAACTTGGTTGGTGGATATTTTAAGGTTGTGAAGGGTCATGAGGTGAAAATTAAGCTTGGGAACAAATAAGCTAATAAAGGGAAAACATTGAATCCTTTATGTACTTGTAAACTGAGAGAGTTAGAAGATTTCTGAGCATAGCAAGAGATAGAAGATTTATGAGCATATCAAGAGAATCAAAGGCATAAGCAAAACCTAATCAATTTGATTTTAGAATGAAAGTAGATAATCAACCAAGACAACATTTAGATGAAACATAGAAAGGCAAGAAACTTATTTAACTTTCATAGATTTCATCATTAAGAGCAGAAAAACATTTAAGATGCACAAGTAGTTATAACCATAGAAGAAGAGAAAACTCTGAACATCTAAAGTTACAACTGTGAAGGTTTTTTGAAACAAATTTAGCTAGTAAAGGAAAAGAGCATGATTCAAACAGACTTCTTTAACAAACCTAGGCAAAGCTACTTTAAAGAGGAGATTCCAAGGACAAAGTATTTCAGTGGCCACAATATGCAGGGCTAGCCATAAATCATACTTGACACTAACTGATCTAAACCATTCAAGAAATGGAAAACAGAAGAACCTTTTAGGGAGCAAAAGATGAATTCCCTAACATATCTCAACAGAGGAAAACATTGAGGCAGTGAAGGAAAAACATAAGTAAGGTGCCATTAGGAAACATTTTTTAATCTAAATTTTTTGTCCTACTGCAACATAGTAATATGGAAAACATAATGGAAAAATAGAAAACATGAACATAAGAAACACTTCACCATCAACCAAGCTTATGGATCCTGCAAACAGTATCTCTCCATCAACAAGCAAACCAGGGCATGCATGAGCTCCAAGACATCAAATTTTCATCAAAAACTCCAAGAGACTATGTATTTGCTTCAGCATAAGTCATCAAAATCCAACTAATACATAAGAGCCTCATGCTATATTTATGGAGAAAATGAGGAGGTGGAAACCCTAAGAGGCTTCCAGAAACCCTAATTTAGCCATAAATGTCATAAATGTGCTTAATGACCATGCAAGGCCCAAGACACATAAGAGATAAGATAATAAATGAGAAAAACCAAAACATAACTCCCAAATAAAATTAGGAGTGATTTGTCCAAAAAAAACATTAAAAAACTAATTTGTCATTAATCAGTGTCTTTTGTTGACTTTTGGGAAAAAGTTGTCTCTGTGCGTAGCACCATTTCAACAAAAAATAGGGTCTGTTGCAGCTGAGTTTTGGACTCCTTCATGGCATCATATTTGGCCCTGTGATGGCTCGTTGGAAAGCTTGATGAGTCTACTTTCCAAAAATACTTGATTTGTGCTGAATAGATTCCATTTACCTGCTAAAAAACCAAATCTCCCATGACTGCTCTGTGCACAGTGCCACGCCTAAAAAGGAGGCATAAAGGTAATTTTTGAGGTGTTTTTTGACCTTTTTAGGGGGGGGGGGAATGCTCCAATTGACCTGCAATTTTGTGGATAGACTATTGGTGACATGAAAAATCCAAAAATGTAAAATCTAGCAGCTGAATATGCCCCAATGTTGTGCGTAGCGCCTAGGGTGTTGCGCTCCTAGGGGTCAAAATTTGGAAAAAACAACAAGTTTCCGGATTCGCCTCAAAATTGGCATGTAGACCCCTCAAGGGGTTTTAGAAATTTTCTAAGAAGCATCAGCCAAGATTCTGAAGTTGTCATGCACTTTGGTCTTTTTTAGCTCCTCTAGCTCCATGAGGGCTCGCTTGAGTTTGGCATTGACAAGCATGCTCTTCCTTGCATAGTGTTTGACCATTTTCTTCTACAAGGAAAGGCCCCTCTTCACCTCTTTGAAATTTTTATGTTCCTATTTATAATATTAGATGACCCCTTGTGCCCTTTCAAATTCCTTTTCCCATTCTTGAAGCTGGGCATCCTTTTCTAAGAGGAGAAATTTTGTACTCCCTTGGTCCTCATTATCACTGTTTAGATCAACAAAAGGAGGGCCTTGGGAAGTATTTTTTACCCTTTTTCTCCTTCTTAGCTATACCTTCTATTCAACCTTTTCCACTTTTTCTCTGCCTTTGTCCAATATTTTGGTTGTTTGAGAAGTGATGGCCCTTTTCCTTTTAGAAGCAGCAAACACATTTCTTCTCCCTCTGTGATATGTGCATGTGAGAGAGGTAACAATGGGAGCTTTCAAGGCAGTGTCATCATCATTTTGGCCTTTATTTTGCTTGATATTTTCTTCACTTGCCTCACTCTGATTTTCTTTGTCATGTATGGACTGATTTTTTTCAAGACAATCATGACTGATGTCATGACTCTTTCCTTGACTGTCTGGTGTACTTTGATGGCTATCCTCCTCATCATCTTGCCCCTCCTCATCATTTGGCTACTCTTCTTCATCACTTGGCTATTCTTCTTCATCACCTTGTTTTTCCTCTTCATCACTTTGCCCACTTCTTTCATCTATGTTTTCCTCTTGGCTACTCCCCTCCTCTTCATTGTTTTCTTCATTTTCATCATCTTCTTCTCCACTGCTCCCTCCTTGTCCATCATTATCTGTCTTAGTTTCCTCCTGACTGTTGCCTCCTATTTGTTCTTCATTGGGGCTACTGTCAGCCCCTTCACTTGGCAATTTAGGGGAGTAGGTAAGAGGTGAAATTATTTGTGGAGAAGGCACACGGGGAGATGATGGATGTGTGGAGGTAGATGTTTGTGAAGTGGAAGGCAAGTTCTGTTGGATGAAGGCCCAGGGGTCTGCAAACACATAATGTGAGATAAAGGTCTCCCAAGATATTCCTTGCTGCTATAGCTGGTATAGGACAATCATCTTGATCAGGGAGTGGTGAAAGAGGCTTGGAATTTGGTGGTCATAGCTTTTCTTCTTGACAACTGAGGCCATTTTATCAATGCTTTGGAAAATGTAGTAAGGTAGGTTAATCATCTTGACCCTGGTAAAATGCATCAACAACCTTATATGATATGAGTAGATCCGATAGTATCTCCCCTCACATGTGAAATAACTGATAATCTGCCTCATCAATGCAGCATACCTCTCCAGCAAATGAGAAAAAGGGAAAATAGCCTTACAATTTTGTTGATAGTTGGGTTTCAAATAGGGCCCATAGTAGCTCAACTCCAACTTCTTTTGCTTGAAACACACCTCACCAATGCCTGGTATACTTTTTGCTTTGGAAATGATCTAAGATAAGAGCTCAAATTGTACTCCTACCAAATAGACTTGATGGTTTTGCAAGCTACAGATGAATAATCTAGTTAAGTCTGCATGGCTGCTGACTTGCTTGACCTTCTCACAAAACCTGTAGCACCCTACATCCTGGAAGCATGAAAATATCATAGGAGATGAAGTGAGTGGAGTGGTGTCCAAGGGCTCAAATATTTTTGCTTTTCCTCCATGATGTTTTGGCTTGGTGGGAGTATGAATCTCATCACCACTGGTATGACTATCTCCCTCTGACATGATTACTGGTCTAAAAATAGCTGTAGGGCCTTTGAACTTTTCTTGAGGGTTTTTGGGCAAACTAAGTGCTTTTAGTGGATTTAGGTCAACTCTTTGCAATATGAAAACTAAGGTGAAAATGATTTTTTTAGAGCTGGCACTTGGGGTTTAGAGGATAGCCTATAGTCACCCAATCTTATTTTTGCACTTAGAACCAAATTCACTTGCAAACCCTAACTCAAAAACTAAGAAATTGATCTTTACATAGTCTAGGGTTTGGTCTAGTTTTGACTATGGATGACTTCCTTGTATTTAGAAAAAGGAGATCTTGGGAGGAGAAAGAGTTTTACCAACCTTAGACTTTGTGTGAAAAATTTTTGAAGCCGAAATTTTGGACTTTGGAGCTCTTTTAGAAAATATGTAAAAATCTGGCCGAAGCGTAGTGCCTGTGCGTAGCACCGGGCATACTGGGTGATGCCTCGGGTGCCTCCGGTATTTTCTGGGCCTGTTCATAGCACCGGGTTAGGTGTGTAGTGCTGGGCCGTGAGTGCATAGCGCAGTGTATTTTTACACTGCTTGCTTGCCTCCTGTGCATAGCGCCGGAGGCCAGGTGCGTAGTGCTCGAAATTTTTCACAGTTTGGCCTGAAAATCGAAAAAAATTCTCCCAACGGCTTCTTCATTTTGGAAATGGAAAATGATGCGTGGGAAAAGGTTCAAGTGGCCTTTTATAATTGATTTGAAAATTAATTTTTGAAAAGACCAAACCCACTTTTGCAAAGTTAATGTCTCCTATGTCTTAGTGTGGTTTTGACTAATATTTGCTGTGAACACCCTTTTGAGTACATTTTTTGGAAAAAACGTTTATTTATGCCTCTGTCATCTTGGTGAAACAATATTTTTGACATGGAGGCATTTTTCGGGAGTCTATCGCTGAGATGCATATCGAGGTTACACTTTGCCTTTTTAGGTCTGTTTTTACAATAACTTATGCTCAACTTTTTACTTTAAAAAAACTCTATTTTTTTTTTTTTTTACCCTTTGGTAAAATGATCTTCTTTAAACTGATACTCTTTGTCCTTTCTTCTCTTAGTGCAGGTGAAAAAATGCTATTTTTGGCAAAACCATAAGGAGGAGGCTTTTGTCATTGAAATATTTGAGATGTTTCTTTGCTTGTCACCACTGTTTTGTTAATCTACCAAACAAACCCTGATACTCTTTTACCTATAGGCCTGTTGCTTTTGTCTTGTTTGTGTCTGCCTCTTGGTGATGATTATATCTTATTACCTTGCCTCTTCGTATTGCTGGTGGCCACCTTGGCTATTCATTGTAGAAATGTGAGCAAGGGTAGTAACTGTCCCTTGCAACATTTGAGCTCTAAGCGAAGGAGGCTTTTCTTGAATGGATTTGAATCAAATTGCTTGATTTTATTCCTCTTTGAGTACAATCTCCTCATACAGGAAGGCATAACTTGTAGGGCACCAAATTCATCCTATAAATTAATGGAACCTTAGGTGACCTAATGGGGACCTTTTGGACTTGGACTTTGGACAGTGATTTAGACTTAGGGATCACCAAGTACAAGATAGGACCTATGATAAGCTTAGTGTGTTTTTAAGACCTAGGATCTAGCATACTTGACTATCCAAAGGGTCTGTAGAGACAATCAGTGTCTGAGAATATTATGGAAGAGACAACAAGGCTACTTGATTGATAGGTTTGAATAGTAGTAGGGAATCCTGTAAGTAAGAAAAACAAAGGATTTGGGCCAAAAGGCAAGACATGGTGAAAAATGGGTGACAATTGGGGTTAAAATAAATGGCTTGAGCCCATGATGGGTCTTCCAGGAGTGGTGGGCTAGTCATGACTAGATAGGAATATGAAATAGTGAAAGTTTTACCTCAGGATAATGAAGGCAGTGAGATTTCTAGAACTCACAATATTTATGAATTTTGTTTCTAGAAATATAGGACCACTACTTAGTCATCTTTAGATAGTGAAAATTATGGATGACTAACACAAGGGAGATGCAAACTCTCATTAATTTTGGATGAAGGAACATGACTTGTAACAATATGTTGTGCTACTTTATTAACATCCAAGGAAGAAATTAATGATTGAGAAATTTTATGATTTTCTTCAAGGGATGTAAATTGAGATAATATACAACATGAAAGAGAATTTGAGAGACGGTATTCATCATGCAAATATGATTGGTCTTTAATCTCTAAAGGAAACACTTCTTGTTGAATATGTTCTTGTGAATCAAGAAAATTTATCTCTGCTACCTCTTTTTCCGGATCACCAGATTGCTGTTGATTTTCACTGATGTCCTCTACTTGAATAGGTTCAGGAAGTTGAATTTCTTCCTTGATCTTTGGCTGATCAGTTTTTTGTACTACTGCAAGAATTTTTTCCTGTGGTGATTCTTCATGAACATCTGAACAACATGCATCATCTTTTTCTTCCCGAGGAGAAGACAATTCAAGCAAGGCTTCTACTTTTTGAAAAGGTATTTCTTCTAAAGCCTCTAGTATTTCATCATCCATGAACTGATCATCATCATAGTAATCTTCCAGATATTGAATAAATTTTTTAAAATTACCACAAACTTTTTGAACTAGCAAAAAATACGGATAATCTTCTTTATATTTGTCATGAAATATAGTATGAAAATGCTTTAAAGAACATATACTATCAGCTGCTAAATTTTCATACCAAGATCTAGCCTTTTCCTCCAAATTTTCCACAAACATTTTCATAAAACAATCTTAAGGAAATTTGATTCTAAACCTATGGACGTGCATATGAAACCTCAATAAATGTATAACATCATCATCTCCTTTTTCATCTTTAAACACTATAAGATATTTTAACCAGTCGATGTTGGGCATGGGATTTGGAAAACCTGGAATATTTGGATATGTCCATAGGAGCATACCTTCTTTGTAATCTTGAATTCATTTTGAAAAAATCAACAATAGAATGGAGTCATTATAAGTTATCTACAATTCTGGATTCTTTTACCATTGGAGTCTTTAGATCAACTGAACTTTGTTGAGTCGCCAGGTGGATGATTTCAAAACTCTTGTGTCTGATTGTTTGTCCACCATTAACAACAAGATGCAAATCTTGGAAAACACTTTTAGCATACAATGCTTTTGACTGGGGTTTTTGAATTTGAATTAAATGTTAAGCTTTTCAATAGTTCCCCAGTATGGTTGCCATTATGTTGTGGCCCTATAATTTATAATATTGGAGAGAATAAATGATAGAGGAAAACATCAAACTGCTTTGGAAATCAGGACCTAGCCTTCCTAGGATCAGATAGGCTCTCTCTATTTATGATTTAAATTTATCTTTAATATTATAAATGCTAATGTTAGGCAAGGTATAGTGATGGTGGTATGGGTTGTTTTGATTGATTTTGTTGGTGGGATGAGGAGGTCTGCAGAAGCTAATCCATTGGGCTATGGAGTCAAATAGGGGTTGTTTTTGTTGCATCAAAAGTTCAAAAGCATCACAGGGCTAGCTAACTGCGTGTGCTGGATCTTAAAGCATCAGGAATTGTGAGGTGAATGAAGCAGTGAATGAAGCAGTAGTGGTTAAAAAGAAATTAAGAAGTTCTTAACTAGACTTCATGAAGAAAAAATTCATATTGTAATCACAGACAGAATTAAGGTGCTCCAACAACACATATTAATATAAAATTTATTTTTTATAATAATATTCAAATGATACGCTGTGAGGAAAAATAGTGGAAACATTCAACATAGAGAAGAGAATCACATCACCAGATAGACACAACTCAAGTATCCTGCAAATCGTTTCTTACTATTGATGCTCCAGCTTCCAAAAATTACAGTGCTCTAATACAATAGTTCTTACAATTCCAGTTTCAATAGGGTCCAACAAGGTCCAACCAACCAACCCCTGATACTGCCAATGCATGTCGTATTTAACTAAAAACAACATTAGTTTCCCTATCTACTTCGGAAAATTTTCATTAATTACAACTAAGAAAATATGGACAAGTGTGGCCATGAAATGGCTAATGATAATAAAAATCTGACAAGAAATTCTTGTGAAATTAACTCCAGAAGCTCTTAATGAATCCAAAAGTAAGCCCAATGTGGCTGTGGTGGTCATGAAGAGGCAACAATCAATGGGCTCTGACATCTGGCTCCACCCTTTGGACCGCCTTTGCTGGATCATTAAATATGATGTGGTACTAGCACTGTTGGATGATCAGTTGTTATGATGACATGTTCATTGATGAATCTGTTGAAATATTTTAACTACTGATTTGGTTCATTGACATATGATTTGATTTCTTTCATCATCCCTTATTTTTTCACAACTATTTGAGGAAAAATATATTTTAAATAAATCATAAAAATGAATTTCCTGTTTATCCTTTTACCTTTGTACATGTTATTCCAAATTTACCATGTCCTGTCCTATTTCTTACCATGTCCTGTCATGTTTCTCTTTTTACCCCAAAAAATTACATGTACATGTTTACACATTCGTCTCCCAACCATATAACATTTATCCAATGTCTTAAAAAATTTCATTCCTGTGACCTCAAACGACAAAGTTAATGGTTTTAGGAGGGGTTTTAGGAGGGGGGGTAAGGTAAAATGTGGTAAAAATTGAGAACCATTTTTCGGACCCCGTAGGGTTAAATGTATAAGGGGATGGGGGTATGGGAAGTAACTCAATAGCCATTCAATTTACTTTCATACATATCAAGGGTTATCACATAAGGGGCATGTTAATACATGAATTTTGGGTGGGCCATGAAATTATTCTAATGTTTTTAGAGTTTATATTTTATTTTTATTTTTGAATTAATTTTAATAATTAAAAAATAAATAATTTCATAATTAGGAAATTTTCTCTTTTTTATTGTTTACAGGAGAAAATTTCATCCTTCTCTATCTTGTGATCTAGGAGTTGGAATTGGGTGCAAGATATATCATTGGAAAGATGCTTCTGAGGACTCTCTGATGGAAACACCTGCAGACTGATCTAACCCAAACATGCCCTACAAAAATCTTCCTGATCTTTCATACTTTGCCTCTTACTGGAAATAATTTGTAGGATGAAATATTATTGATAATTTCATATGACTGATAGAAAATATTCAATCACCTTGTGATACTATGAATTACAGGAGTCTAACAGTGGCTCCATCTATGGATGATGTCCTCCCAACGAGGTAACAAAGAACTGCAGATCTCTAAATTTGGAGACCATTGCCTTGGTTATTGAGATGATTTAAGCTAGCAACCTACTCTGCCCAAAGACTTTTGCAACTAAAAACTTTATTCATTTGTTCTAAAATTATGATATGTGTACTGCAATCTTAATTGAAACTATAGCAGAACTATGCATTGCAAACTGTCAAATCGAAATAACTGCTACACCCTAAAAATATGAATGTTGCAATTCGAACTACGCTGAAACTGAAGTCTGGAATATACTTGAAATAGAAAATGAAAAGAGATCCGAAAATAAAACTGGAAATGTGCTCAAAGTACTGAGCTTATTTGCACTCATATACCTACTCTAATCTGATAAAATGACTTCCATATCAAATAATAACAAAATTATAATGCAACCAATCAAGAAAATGGATACTTAATTGAAGTTTGCATTCCACCTCTCTAGGTAGAAAAATGGATTTAAAACATGGAAACTTAACTTTTCTACTAGATTCAATAGCTCTATTGATGAACCTGGAAAATTCTTCCTTCACTGATGGCTGCAATACACTGACTTAAGGATCATGGTAAATGTGCAACATAAGTACTTCTGGATGATTGGTAGGAGGAAAACAAACCTTATTCCAAACTGTTGCTTCACTTATGTGTTGAAACTGATTCTCTTCAAACAACAAGGGAGAAAATTGTTTTTCCTCATTATCCACTAAATTCAAGTGCTCTAAGTTCTCTTTATCATTCTCTTTGTCACACGAAAGATTACAAGGGAGCTGCAAACTCTCATTAATTTTGGATGAAGGAACATGACTTGTAACAATATGTTGTGCTACTTTATTAACATCCAAGGAAGAAATTAATGATTGAGAAATTTTATGATTTTTTTCAAGGGCTGTAAATTAAGATAATATACAACATGAAAGAGAATTTGAGAGATGGTCTTCATCATGCAAAATTGATTGATATTTAATCTCTGAAGGAAACACTACTTACCAAAGATGTTCTTGTGAATCAAGACAATTAAGCTCTACTGCCTCTTTTTCTGGATCACCAGACTACTATTGATTTTCACCGTTGTCCTCTACTTGAACAGGTTCAGGAAGCTGAATTTTTTCCTTGATCTTTGGCTGATCAATTTTTTGTACTACTACAAGAATTGTTTCCTTTGGTGATTCTTCATGAACATCCGAACAACATGCATCATCTTTTTCTTCCTGAGGAGAAGATAATTCAAGCAAGGCTTTTACTTTTTGAAAAGGTCTTTGTTCTAAAGCCTCTAGTATTTCATCATCCATGAACTGATCATCATCATAGTAGTATTCCATATATTGAATAAAACTTTGCAAATTATCACATCAGTTTTGAACCAGCAACAAATATGGATAATATTCTTTATATTTGTCATGAAATATAGTATGAAAATTCTTTAAAGAACATATACTAGCAGCTGCTAAATTTTCATACTAAGAACTAGCCTTTTCCTCCAAACTTGCCACAAACATTTTCATAAGACAATCTTCAGAAAATTTGATTCTAAGCCTACGAATGTGCATGTGAAACCTCAATAAATGTATATTAGCATCATCTCCTTTTTCATATTTAAACACTAGAAGATATTTTAACCAGTCGATGTTGGGCATGGGATTTTGAAAACCTAGAATCTTGGATATGTCCATAGGAGCATACTTGCGTTGTATTCTTGAATTCATTTTGAAAAAATAAAAAATAGAATGTAGTCACTATAAGTTCAATACAATTTTAGATTATTTTACCAGTGGAGTCTTTATATCAACTGAAATTTTTGGAGTCACCAGGTGGATGATTTCAACCTTCTTGTGTCTGCCTGTTTGTCCACCATCAACAACTAGATGCCAATCTTGGAAAATAATTTTAGCATACAATGTTTTTTGACTGGGGGTTTCTGAATTCGAATGAAATGTTAAGCTTTTCAATAGTTCCCTAGTATGGTCGCCATTATGTTGTGGCCCTATAATTTATAAACGATAGAGTACAACTTGAAACTTCTTTGGAATCCAGGCTCTAGCCTTCCTAGACTCAGAGAGGGCTCTCTCTATTTATGATTTAAATTTATCTTTAATGTTATGAATGATGATGTTAGGCTAGCTACAGTGATGGTGCTATTGGTTGTTTTGATTGATTTTTTTGGTTGGATGAGCAGGTATGCAAAAGCTAATCCATTGGGCTATGGAGTCAAATAGGGGTTGGTTTTGTTGCATCAAAATTTTAAAAGCATCACAGTCCAAGAAAATTGTGTGTGCTGCATCTTAAAGCAACAGGAATTGTGAGGTGAAAGAAGTAGTGAATTTTCAGTAGTGGTTAAAAAGAAATTAAGAATTTCTTAACCATAATTCATGAAGAAAACATTCATATTGTAATTATAGACAGAATTAAGGTGCTCCAACAAAAAATGTTTATCTAATTTTTTTTTTTTTTTTTTAATAATTATCTTAAAATGATACGTAGTGAGGAAACACAATGGAAACATTAAACATAGAGAAGATAATCACATCACCAGATAGACACAACTCAAGTATCCGACAAATGGTTTCTTACTATTGATGCTCCAGTTTCCAAAAATTATAGTGCTCCAATACAATAGTTCTTGCAGTGCCAGTTTCAACAGGGTCTAACAAGGTCCAACCAACCAACCCGTGATATTGCTAATGCATGCATTATTTAACTAAAAAACTACATCGGTTTCCCTATCTACTTCGGTAATTTTTCATTAATTAAAACTAAGCAAATTTGGACAAGTGTGGCCATGCAATGGCCAATGATAAGAAAAATCTGATAAGAATCCCTTGTGAAATTATCTTCGACAACTCTTCATGAATCCAAAAGTAAGCCCAAAGTGGTTGTGGTGGTCTTGAAGAGGCAACAATCAATGGGCTCTAACATCTGGCTCCACCCTTTGGATTGCCTTTGCTGGATCATTAAATATGATGTGGTGCTGGCACCGTTGGCTAATCAGTTGTTGTGCTGACATGTTCACTGCTGAATTTGTCGAAATATTTTAACTACTGATTTGGTTCCTTGAAATCTGATTTGCTGTCTTTCATCATCCTTTATTTTGTCACAACTATTTGAGGAAAAATATATTTTAATTAAATCATAAAAATGAATTTCATGATTAAAATTTTCAATATATTCATTTGAAAAATATATTTCTCACATCTAAGTGTCACTTTCCCTTTCCTCATGGATTTTGAAAAAACCACATGCTGTTTGCAAAAAACCATGCCTTGTTTATCCTTTTACTGCTGTAAATGTAATTCCAGATTTACCTGTACCTATGGATTTATAAAAACCATATGTTGTTTGAAAAACCATGTCATATTTCTCTTTTTACCCCCAAAATTTACATGTACATGTAAATTCCTTTAATCTGTGTAACAATAACTTTAGTTTCACATGTACCTGTACATTATTTTTACCTCTGTCTCTTTTACATGAGCCTTTTATCATGAAATGAATTTACGTGAATATCATTTTTTTTGTCTTGTTCATTAATTTCATAGCTATATCATTTCACAACCTCCCTTTTCATTTTCCTGCACAGTAAATTTGCTTTTGCCTCCTGTATATGTAAAATCATTTTACACATTGAACGTCTCCCAGCCATATAACATTTATTCCATGTCTTAAAAAAATTCATTCCGATGACCTTTATAAGAGTCAAATGAAAAAGTGTAATGCCCACGTAAACTACAATTTTTACCATGATTTACAAAAACAATTCAATCAAGAATCGGTTAAAAAAATGAACAAATTCTTGAATCAGTTAATGTGAAACGAATTCCTGAACATGTATTATCTATCTACGAGAGTATTTCTCTCTCAACTCGGTTGTGCAGCGTGGAGGAGCCATGAGAAACTTGTTTTCATTCCAAGCTCAATTCGTGCAGAATCTACCTGCCAGATATTAGAAACTTGTTTCATTCCAAACTCTATTCGTGCAGAATCTACCTGCCAGACATGGTCTGCATCTTCACTAGTTCTCGTTGGTTTTAAGTAAAGATGGTTGATTAAAAACTGTGCTTTAGGATTGTAGAAGATATGGAGAGGGCAAGAGACCATCCGCAGTCGTCCGATGGAGTCACTTCTGGATGGCCTAACCGACTGTAATAACGGTTAGGATAAGTAAATCGTCCATTTTCTTGAAGACTGTTGGCCGATCTCTCGACAGCAGATGGGCTATTGAAAGTACTCTACTACGTGATTGCATTTGAGGCATGTCAATGAGCTTCGGGTCATCTTGGGAGCATTCCGAGATGAGCCGGAATCGCAGAAGGGAATGAGAGTCAACTGGAATGAGATTCGACTGGCAAGATAAGTGATTTTGGCTTACTTTCCTTATTATATAGTCTTTTTCTTTGTGAGTTAAAATATATAAGAAAAGATTATATATAGATGGTGTTAATTTCTTTTCTTGATAAGAGTTGACTGGAATGAGAATCGACTGCCAAGATACGTGATTTTCGCTTATATTCTTTATGAGTTAAAAGATATAAGAAAAGATTATATATATATATCATATTGTTTTTTTACTAAAAGTAGTTTTAGAAAAATAGAAAGAATGAGAATTATCTTTCTCATATCTCTTGGAATAAATTACACATACCAAGAAAGTGGTATTTTATTAGTTTATTGGGATATGATTGAACACCAAATCACTATTGAATATTTTCGAAAGAATGTATTTATCTTGGGGATAGAAGATAAGTCCATTACGTTAATTCCTTTGCAAGGGTTTGCAAAGGTTGCATGTTAACTTTGTTATTATTTTTAAGAGGTCTATCTAGCTCTTATGCCCAAATAAGGGTTAGTTATGATACTTTATTTTTAAAAGAGATTTTCTTGATTAGATTAAAGAGGGTAACTCTTTAATGAAAATATTTACATAAGCAAGAAAATAGAAGAGGGATGCTCTTATTTTAAAAGAGACTTTGTACTCATTTAAATTATGAAGTGATAACAAGTCCAAAGTATTTTTCTTGAATATATTAAAGAGAGTGACTCTTGAAATAACTTCTTGTACAATGAAGAAGAAAAGAGAAGTTTTCTCAGATTTATGTTCATTAACCATGTTGTAAATAGTAATGAATTAATATATATCCATAAATAGTTACCATGATAGTGGGAGAGGTTAATGAATTAATAAATACATGGATAGTTTTCATAAATCCACGGGTAGTTTTCCATCGTGTTGATGGAGATTAATTATTTCATAAAACCATGGGTAGATTACCATGATGTTTGCAAAGATTAGTTATTTAATAAATCCATGAATAAATTGCCATGATGTTGGTAAAGTTAAGTTATTTAATAAATTCATGGTTAAAGGAACTAATCAATTTTATTCCTTAGATGAATAAACTAAGTGAGTATTTTATATTATCATGATTATGATGTTAAATTCCTTTTCGAGGAAGATCTTGCATATACATGCAACATATGTATTAACTTCTATTGAAAAATAATATACATATTTGTATGTAGAAAGATAGCTTGTAGTATTAAAACTACATTGAATATGATTATTAGTATAATCTTGAAGATGAGACATATATTTATATTCTTAATTGCGTATTTTGACATATGTTTACATGCTCACTAGCATTGATATTTCCTGGAGGTTATGTGCTTTGTTGTGTAAGCACTCCTTTAGGGAGAGTCTTTTGGAATCGGTATGCATTCGCATACATGGAAGAAACAAATGTTGTGATAGTTTGCAGTCCATGCACTAAAAGTAATATCTTAAGGGTTAGCTATTTTGACTAAATTTATGTAAATCACATGGATAAATATCTTAACTGATGTATCAGCTTATTTTAAAGAAAGGCTTGGGAGATGTAGCCATTGTCTTGCAGGAAGGTGTGCTTATGCGACAGAAGCATTAGTTATTGTGATGACTTATAACCAACACATATGAGGTATGTGTCATTAAAGAGAGAAGGACAAGGTACTTTACTTGCATGTCATGAATATACATGAGTAGATGGAGAAGTTACTATAGTACAGATATGTGAAATGATTGATTAATACTTTATGAATCTTGACATCATTTTATGTTGAAGGCATCATAGCAGGGAATGATGGTGACATGTACAAAGGAATATTATGCTTGTCATGTACAAAGGAAAATTATGCTTGTCCTGGTGGCAGGTAAATGATTAATGTTCATGCAGATGAGTGCGAGTTGCAGGAAGGTCCAATGTACGATGGTCCATTGTAGGTACATCCATGCCACTAAGAGGGTAGATCTGAAGATATGAAGAATAGAGGGTAAATGGTATCATATTTATTGTAATGTCTTTAAGCTAGATATTTTTATATTTCCTTGTAAGATTATATAAATGATGGTTAAGGGATGGTCTCCCTTATAAGCCATTGAGTGATGGGCTGAACACCCTCACGAGCGTTTAATAATAAAATTAAACGTTTGCTGGTTTTCACCCTACGGGGTTTCCAGGGTATATTGTTGTTCAATGATGTGATTGATTATTGTGTCCAGATGATGAGGTTGATTCCTTTCTTGTTATGATGTTCATAATGGAAATTATGTGATGACTATATGAGTAATGAAATGAATGGATGGATACATCATATGGTATTATGTTAATATACTGTATTGGAGGTTGTTAAGGGTTAAGGAGTTTACTATTCTTATTTATAAAATTACACTATGAACAGTTAAACATTCTATGTAATGATGAGTAACTTGTATAATTTTTTTTTAACTCCTTACGTTTCCCTGTGAAGTTAATGGAGTATGTTACAAGTGGTATCAAAGCTAAAGGTTCAAAAACTAGCACCTTTGGGATTTAGCGAAAAGAAATTGAGAGATTCGAGATGAAAAGCACCGCATCTCTAATCCAAGTTGAACAAAGAGTTTCAAGAGATAAGTATTATTATTTCTCTTTTCTTGAAACACTAGTTATTGCATTTATGGAAAATACACTGCTTACAAAGTAAATAACTGTTGAGTTAGAGTTTCTTTAAAGAATGATATGTATTTTCCATGTACATAAAACTTCTATTGTGGTGTTGAAGTTTCCTTGAAAGGAGTTGGGAATTTGGTTTCCTGAAGAAGAAACATGTGTGTGCTTGAAAATTTAACTAATATACATTTTAATTTTTGTGGGAGAGAAATATGTATATTTTGAAAATAATTCTTGCATGTGAATCTTGCAACTAAAAGAGACAAATATAGAGTAAAATGTGGTTTTAATTAATATGCAAGATTGTGCTAGTTCTTTTGGAAAGTAATAAAGCATTGCTAATATGATAATCTTTTAGAAAGATATACCATGGTAAAAGACCAAACTATTATGCTAGTTTTGCTGATAAGAACCCATGTGAGTCTTGCAAAGATTACTAGTACGTATCTTGAAAGGTGTGAGTAGTAGTAAAACATAAATAAGTAAAATTTCTTGCCTTTATATATATCTTATTTAAGAAAAGATAAGAAGATTGATTTCTTTTAAAAGAGATTCCGTACTTGTGTGTTAAGTGAAAATGAAATCCAAGTTCTTTTCTTGAAAATAAATATAGGCTAAAGAGAATAACCTCTTGAATATAATACATTGCTAGATGGATTATGTCAACTTATTGATTAGGTATATTAAAGGTTAAGTTAACCTTGTTAGTATTGCGTAGTTTTTATGCATAAAAGAGACAATCTATGATAAATTATTGGAAGAAAAGCATGAGCAACTTGCATGTAGAATCATAGAGGAACAAGGTTCTTTGCATGCAATAGTTGTATTAGATTTCATTGGAAAGAACATAAGTCTATATGTGGAAATGATAACATGTTTTGTTATCCTACTTTAGAAAATATTCTTTGGCAAAGAAGATGAATTACATGTACAAAAACTAAAGTAATGTTTTGGTTTCCTTGAAATATATACATGGCTAATATAGGTATAATATTTGGAGAATAAGGTATGTATTCTTATGTTTTATTCCATTAGTTTTATGGAAAATAAAACCATGTTTTGCATGCCTATTATGTTATGTGTCCTCGAAGAGGAATCATGAGTTTGTCTACTCGATTATGTTAAATACTCTGTTGGGAAATTAAGATTAGAATATTTATGCATTGTATGCATAGGAACAACAGTCAATGTGTTAGCTTTATTATATTTTCATGCTCCAAAGGCAAAAGCTGAAGTGGTGGGTCTTTTGTGAAATTTTGAGTAAAGCGAATGCACATTGTGTCATTTTCCATTAAAGGAATTTCTAAAGAGATATAGTGATTTTTCTTGAACGAATGTGTGCATGCTTGAAAAATGTCATAATAATGTGGGAGTTATTTGACATGAATCGATAATTACTTAGTCACACTAATGTAGAGATGTTAGAAGAAAGCATGTTGTGACATTGTATTCACATCTCATATATGCACATGAATAGGTGTCAAAAGATCACTCAAAGATTGATTAATTATTGATTAAGGCTTTATCTAATCATGCTATAAAATCTTATCAATGCTGCTAAAAGAAAACATTGTTGTAGAGGAGCAATGTGAATTTCCTGATGGGAATGAGTACTGCAGTAGGGAGAGAAGTTCTTCAAATGAAATAAAGATAAGTATTTTATGTTATTTTATTTTAAGAAGTCTATGCATATGCATGTTGATTTCCTTTAAAGATGTATTGTTACATACATGGCATTGCATGAGCTTCCATTTAAAAGAATTCTTAAAAAGTACATGCTATTATAGAATAATTTTTCTACATAAGAATATGCATATGAGATTAGTATGTGTATTATGCTTTATTTCTTTAGGAAAGAAAATATAAAAGCATGAAAGAAAAATAGTTACTTTTCATTTGAGCTTGAAGAGAAGCAATTGTTTTTGCATGCAATAAAATTTCTATGTTACCATGCACTACTTAAAAAGAGGTGTGTGAAACTAATGCATGAATGCAAAGGATGAAGAAAGTCCTACTATAGAATGATAGAGTTGAATGAAGTCTCTTAATGGATCAAGTTATGAAACTTAACTAAATGACTAATTGACTAACTAGTGTTTGCATGAGTCGTCATGGATGCATTAAAACTATTGACTAGTTATGAATGAATAACTAATGAAAGTTATATGCACGAATCGATTTTGACTAAAGCTATTTGAAAGTTGTGAACAAGTGATTATGATAATTACTTCGTATGTTAGTCTGTTGGAACAGAACATTATGAGAATTGGAAATGTTTGCATAAGATAATATGTGCTTGAGAAATACGTATTTACGATTAGCATTGTTTCTTATTGTAAGCATGAGTAGCTTACTAGAAATAGAAAATCTGTGAAAATAAAGAATCGCAAGCATTGCAATGTGAGTTGCAATAGTAAATGTTAAAGTATCATGTTTTAATAATGTACAACACATGTATGTTACCTCCAGGGGGGAAGTTGTGACAGCTTCATTAAAGTTAACTAGTATTAACTAGTTAAAGACAATTTGTTTAATCTTCTTTTATCTGGCAAGAAAAATTAAATCATCACTGTTGATAGAGAAAATTATTTAATTTGTTGGAATTAATCAATGAAAGAAAATCTTTCTAAGCTGATGGTAAAAATGTTTCCAAGAATAGGAAGTGGTTGGGGACAGTTGGAAAGACAGTTACCTACTCCTCTAAGGATAAGCTGGATCCCTAGGGAGGAGTAGACGTTCTATGAAATTGGTAAAGGGGGAGTATTTTCTTGAGCTGGTTGGGACCAGTTGAAAATAGCTTCCAGCAACCCTTGTAAAGCCAAAAACATTTGAGTATGACTGGAATTGGAGAATTGGACCGAACTGTCCCGAATTTCTCTTCCAGGCTTTTCTGAGTATGACTGGATTGGCCATCCAGAGGTCATAGTAGAAAGATCCACTGTTAACCCGTGACACTGTCCAGATTCTGGAGCTAGGGGGAAAGTGGAGGACGTAATAGCCTCACTTGATGGTTGGAAGGACCACAACTTGAAAGACTAAATTTCCAGATAAGTATAAATCGATCCTATGGATTAGGAGGCGCATTTTTTTTATCATTGTGGTTCTAGTGGAACAAGTTAAGTAAAAGTTGTGTTATATTAAAATGAATTATTGAATGTATAAGTTCATTTATTTTATTACTAATTTGTTTGAATGTCTTAGCAGATGCTAGGATATGACCATGGTGCATTGATTGACCATTGGTATGATGAAGAGAGCTAGGTGCTCTCTGAGTACTTTTTGAAGTACTATATAGATGTCTTTAGCAGGAGCTAAGATAGTGTGCACATGATGCATTGATGAGAGGGTTGGTATTTCTGAGTACTTGTGGAAGTACTTCGATTAAAACATCTCTATATATGCAAGAAGGTTTGATGGTTGCAAGTATTGAAAACTATGTGACTAATGTGATTGAATGGTTAGTCATACATTACAAGATCTTTCCAGGAAGTGTTGATGGGTGTTCAACCATTCGATGAGAGGTTGCATAAAAGCCATCATTTCTGCCAATAGTAATTGGTAAGTTCGTATAGAAATTTTTCTATACCTTTGTGAATTGAATAAGGGATAAGTAGTAGAAATGGAAATGAAATTTTCTTTGCACTATACATGCTCATGAATATGGATAAAAACATTATTGTTTCAATTAATGGCATTTAAGGAAACGAAAGTGTCTCATTGCCAAGGGGAAGGAGACCCTTTGGATTGCTTATATTATTATATCATGAGTATAAGTTTAATTTCAGTGAGAGAAGCACACCGAGGATGGTGTTCTATTAAGGGGGGCAGTATCTAAAGCCCACGTAAACTACGATTTTTACCATGATTTACAAAAACAATTCAATCAAGAATCGGTTAAAAAAATGAACAAATTCTTGAATCAGTTAATGTGAAACGAATTCCTGAACAAGTATTATTTATCTACGAGAGTATTTCTCTCTCAAGTCGGTTGTGCAGCGTGGAGGAGCCATGAGAAACTTGTTTTCATTCCAAGATCAATTCGTGCAGAATCTACCTGCCAGACATGAGAAACTTGTTTCATTCCAAACTCTATTCGTGCAGAATCTACCTGCCAGACATGGTCTACATCTTCACTAGTTCTCGTTGGTTTTAAGTAAAGATGGTTAATTAAAAACTGTGCTTTAGGATTGCAGAAGATATGGAGAGGGCAAGAGACCATCCGCAGTCATTCGATGGAGTCACTTCTGGATGGCCTAACTGACTGTAATAACGGTTAGGATAAGTAAATTGTCCATTTTCTTGAAGATTGTTGGCCGATCTGTCGACAACAGATGGGCTATTGAAAGTACTCTACTACGTGATTGCATTTGAGGCATGTCAATGAGCTTCGAGTCATCTTGGGAGCATTCCAAGATGAGCCGGAATCGCAGAAGGGAATGAGAGTCGACTGGAATGAGATTCGACTGCCAAGATAAGTGATTTTGGCTTACTTTCCTTATTATATAGTCTTTTTCTTTGTGAGTTAAAATATATAAGAAAAGATTATATATAGATGGTGTTAATTTCTTTTCTTGATAAGAGTTGACTAGAATGAGAGTCGACTGCCAAGATACGTGATTTTGGCTTATATTCTTTATGAGTTAAAAGATATAAGAAAAGATTATATATATATCATATTGTTTTTTTGCTAAAAATAGTTTTAGAAAAATAGAAATAATGAGAATGATCTTTCTCATATCTCTTGGGATAAATTACACATACCAAGAAAGTGGTATTTTATTAGTTTATTGGGATATGATTGAACACAAAATCACTGTTGAATATTTTCGAAAGAATGTATTTATCTTGGGGATAGAAGATAAGT